>CAEFZY010005342.1:0-29192 GCA_903066815.1 Brachyrhaphis roseni | reverse complement strand
CTTCGTGGTCTCTGTCGGCTCACTCCCCGAACGAGCTCTCTTTTTTGGTAGCGGGAGAGTCTCCTCATCTGCAAGAAAAACTATTTCAAATCAACTTTTTGTTTCTTTCTAAATAAAAAATAGTCAGGAAAATAAAATAGGTAGGTTGAGAAAACTAACCTGAAGAGAGCTCAGAGTCCGAATCCGGTTGAGCGTCTAGGTCTTCTTCGTCTATGACTTCTACAGCTATATCTTCTCCTTCTGAATCCCAAGGGTTGGGATTCTTCAGAAGCAATTCCAAAGCCTCTTCAGCACTTATCCTCTTCTGTATCCTCTTCTCCATCTTGTTTCTTGCAAACTAAAAAGCTGAGTGAAGGGCCAGATATTTATACTCCACAGCACAAAAGGCAGCATGCAAATTTGCATGTGCAAAGTCTCCCAGATCTCACCCCTCCCCACACTCAGGAACCACCAGAAGTAGTTATTTTCAACATTTCTATCCTGTTCCAAGGACAATAAGCGTGAAAGTTGATGTAGTTCTGAAATTTCAACAGTTGTGCATTTTTCACTTCTCTCGCTGAGATAAAGCGTTTTTGGTCTCTTACTGAAATTTCATTACACACAACTTTTAGAATTTGTTTCAGCTTCAAACCACCAGAATTAGTTATTTTAAATGGAGAATTAGAAATTTTACAGACAGGTACCAGAAGTATTTGTGTCTGGGCTGGGTTGGCAGAAGCAGTTTCTTCTTGTATGCCTTCTCACAAAAACTGGTCCAGTGAGTTTGGCTCTCCTCCCCCCTGCTGGACCCACAAGCTATGGTCACATTTACAGAGATGCTAATTAGACCCATCAGAGTCATCAGTTTCGCCACATTTGGATGCTAATAACCCAGTTGGCCCTCTCTCGGTAGTTCTAGGAAGATACCTGATTGGCCCCTCTTGGTAGAGACAGGTATTTCTCAACATCCTGGTAACCCCCCATGACCTTCATTATAACTGTTAGTCACCTTTGTTTAGTGTAACAGTGTCATCACTTTAATTTTATTTAATTCAAACCAGCTTTGATTTTTCTTTTAAAGGTTGTTGTTTTGTTTTGTTTTTTTTGCATTTTTTATTCAATTTTTGACTACGAACTCGCTCAAACTTTATATAGCAGCTGTTTACACTGATTAAATATTTCACGGTGTCATTTTTCTCTCACCTCCCAGTCGGAGGATGCATTGACAACATTGCACAGCATTACAGCTTCAAAGCCAAAAATAACAGTCAATCAGTTCTCTTCGCGTTCCTTTTTCTTAAAAATACACAAATGATAACTGAGATCTGATTAACCAAAAACAAACGTGCACAGAGAGTTAAAGCAGATGAATAAAACTAGATTTTGTCATTTCAACTGAAGGTTTTCATTGGGCATTGTGTGAAAAAGTACAAATTAGTAAAGAAACATGATGCTTAGCAACTGAAAGAAGTTACTGCAGTCCTGGCCAGCACCCACTGGTGTAAAAATAGACGTAAGATAGAAATGGAAACAATGGCAGAGAAATATCTGACGTCAGTCTTGTGTCACATGGCTGAAAATCTCCTATGAAGTTCATATGATAAGGAAAATGAAGAAAGAAAAAGTTAAGTTTAAAAAAAAAACAATATTACATTGAAAAAAAGTTAGGCAATGTATTTCCTTGGAAGGCCACTAGGTGTCACACTAGAGCAGAACCTGAAAGCTTTTTGCCATAGGGACCACAAAAACTTTCTATAAAAACAATTTTATTGTAAAATATAAATTATCAATAAAATAAATTTACTATAATAAATTAAACAAAACAAATTACTGTTGATTTCTGTTATTAAAAAAAATTGGTGTATAATTCATTATAGAGCTGAGTGTTCTTAAATTTGGTGGTTATTTTTTCAGGAACAATAACAACAACTTCTTATTAAAACAAAAAGTCTTCAACAAAATATGAAATGTATGTCCTACCTCATGTTTTTCCTTTGAGCAGATTTTAATTTGCATATATTTTCAAACAACCTGCATCACTGAAAACTTTACCCAAAATGTTTGCATGTTTGTCAAACTGTATCGGCATCAGCCTCCTGAACTACATTTTTTAACAATTTGGTTTAGGGTCACACAAATTGAATCGCTGACGTCTTACCCCTGCCAGGGAATTAATATTGATAGTCTGTAATAATTAACTTTAATTGTAGGCAAGAACAAGCAAACCATGGTTTCCACTTTGCAATGTAAAGATTTGTTTAACTGGTGGTATGGAAAACTTTGCCTAGTGTTGCTGATTTGTATCATACCGTAATTTGTATTATTTTACCATGCATTATTGAAATGAAATGTCTTAAGTTGTGCAATGGTCTTTAGCTCTACAGGTAAACTGGAGTAAGTAATATGGAGCCTGTAAAACATCAGATTAAGCCCATAAATATACCAGGTAATTTAGGTCATACAAGCCACATTAGGAGGATTTACTTGTGCACAACACTGCTTAAAAATAAAGACTAATGTCATCTGCAAACATAGTAACATGCCAATTTCCTGATACCTTTTACCAGAATATTGTTTATTAAATTCAGAGGCTGTGGTTCGCAGCATTTAGATCAGTTTCACAAGGATATGCAAATAGAAAACAAAAAGCAAGAGCAGCTGTCTACATTCCCCCAAAGTTATATTCCATCACAGTCTTTGTCCTATTTAGTTTCACAGGGAGTGACAGGCCTTTCCAGCTGTCAATGGGCAACAGGCAGGGTAAACCCTAATTCATCACTGGACCACCCTTCAAGAACAGATTCATTAAGCAGCTGTGGTGAGATACTTCTGCCACTTCTTCAGCTATGCTATCAATATGGCTGAGTGAGTCTCCTGGTAGTAATGTTCTTCACGACAGCCTTAAGGTTATGTAACATGAGCTCTTAACGAAGACGAACATGAAAGGAATATAAATCACCAAATATAATACAAGATATATTCTTTGGACCTTTTAGTGACCATCACCCCAGTGATCTGAGTCCAATCTCCTGCCTTTTCTTAGCTGTGCCACTTGTTTCCACAACAAAACTCAAAAGATATGCATCTGATTAGAAATTATGAATAAATGTAGAGTTAGAGGAAGGAAGGGGGGTCATGAAATGACTGCTGAGCCAATGCAATTCAATCGGAAGAGCTGCCTTTGGAGGACCTGGACAGGCAACACTAAAGATAGAAGTCCACAGTTTGCCGCCGAGATCATCTTAGTGACCCCTCAGGACCAGCTCAGGTTTCATCATGAGCACCCCGCTGTCACCGTCACACGAACTCTAAATTATCACTCAACAACTATGAACAATCCAGAGCTTAAGTACTTAGAAAGGAGTCGTCAGTTGCATAATTGCTGAAGACATGAAGCATAATTATTATTTTCACCCAAACGACTTGTCCCTCATTGTGCTAGTTGGCCATATGCACTCCACAAATCTGGCCTCTATGGAAAAGTGGCAAGAAAGCCATTCAAAGTGCCTACAGTTTACAAAGAATGGACAATCACAGGTAGAAAACCTGTTAAAAGTTGGACCAGAGGTTCACCTTCCAGCAAGACAATTTACCGTCAGTCAGACAGAAGTAAAATGGGATGTTTTAGATCAGAGTACAGAAAGTTGGAGTCAAATTGGCAACCCAATAATTGTGGGACAAACTCCTACCATCGTTTCCACCTGACAGTGTGGTACCATAATGGTATGGTACATTTAGGGTGGAGCAGTTGGTGTCACACAACAAGGTCCATTGTTTGAATGACGGAAAAATATCACAACTTGTGACAAAGGCAAGTCATATTAGTGCATCTCATTTGTCATTGCATTAGTATGATGCCACGTTAAGCATTTGGATTTAATATCACCAACTGGTGGTGGAAATGCAATTCTGAATACACCAAACCATGAGTAAGCTGCTTCTCCATTGTCAAATCTCACTCTATCCAAGTTGTGTGTGTCCATTGGCAGTGTGTTCCTCACTATGTGAGCATGAACAGGGGCAGAAACATAGGACCATGGGCAGGCTGGGAATCTGCAGGAACTGTGGTCGATGTTCCATTGTTGTAATTTTGTGCCCTGGGGCGGCCAGTATTTCTAAAATCTCTCAGTGTTTGTAGCAGGTTGCCCCTCCGGTAAATGCTGCCTTTGCTCACCCAGAGACGTAAAACATTGGCCAATCAATGAATGCAGTCTGCTGCCAATCAAATTGCTTGCTTGCATTACCCAGTTTGGCCCAGTTCACCCAAGCAGGGCCAATAAATGCATAAGGACCACGCAGGATTTGGTAACAGAGACAAATCGGGCTGGGGCCAAGTAGGGAAGAACTGGTTAAAGAAACACCTGTGAAGAAGGGACTACAGTGTACCTGAAGGTACGGACCCATGATGTGCTGCTCAGTATAAACGAGAACTAAGATTATCATCAGTTGAAACAAGCCAACATGAGTACATCTCGTTCGTATTTGCTTTAATTGTGGCAACAAATGAAATAGGATTCAAACTATGAACCCCCTGCGACAGACTGGCGACCTGTCCAGGGTGTACCCCGCCTCTCGCCCGGAACGCAGCTGGAGAGGCACCAGCACCTCCCGACCCCATTAGGGACAAGGGTGAACAGAAAATGGATGGATTGAAACTATGAACCCCAGATGAAAGGACTGGTTAGGATGCATCATGCGTCAAGACTCAAGCTTGCTGCAAACGGAAAACTGCTGCGACACAATTGTTGAGTTTGAGACTAAGAGAATATCAACCCAGAAAGATGCTGCTGTTGAATAAATGATCTTCCAAAATACATTACTTTTAGCAAATAGTTTGCATCACAGGTTGCTGTTTTTAATTGTGGATGTTATTTTGAGAACTATGAAACATCGGGTCTTGTTCGTTCCATTCATGTGAAGGTTTGCGTCTACTCATGTCCACACAGTTGTCTAACAAATGCCTAAGTCTATTTGTAGGCTCCTCCAACTGCTAGCATAATTTCTTGCTACTCTGGATCAGGACTTGCATGTCTGAAAGTGTCAACTGGGGTCAAAGATTAGTAATCCAAGGAGACTGTTCCCTATTGATCGCTCGGAGTGTAAGATGTAGGAAGAAAGACTTTGAAATTCTCTGTTTTTCGTTCATCGTCTTGCTGTTCTGTGTGAAAATTGGCCTTCTGTGTTGGTAAATTATCTTGGCAGCCAAAACTGTCAGTTGTTCCTGGCAGTACTTGAGTGTGAACTTGTTAATTCATGCTTCCTCCAACTGCTCCCTGAGGCCCACGCTATGAATGAGAACCTGCCATCGGACTCGACACCAACCAACCAAAAAACGGTTTTATGTAATACAGGGTGACCCCTGCAAAGTTACTCAAACTGTAATCCAGGAATTTCTTCTTAAAACACAAAATTACAGTCAAAACATGAAATGCTTACAAACTAATTTGATGTAAAACCCACAGATGCTACAGATTCTCAATCCATTCAATTCACTCGCCTAACAAGGAAGTGTTTAATTTATACCAATAAACTAATTTCAGCCTTCCTATATTCATCTGTGTTGATGTTTTGCATTTTATTCTGAAAAGATTTGGGTAAGTCTTAGCATAATGTCCCTGATTTATGTAACTGTTCCTGAGAGTCTGTCTCTGTGGGGCAGCTGCAGGGCTTTGGGCCTTTTTGGATCTGCATTGGGGGGGTTGGGTATGTGTGTGTTTGGGGAGACAGGAGGTTGGTGCTGGGGGATTGAGTGACAGTCTAAACTGGGATACTGGACCAGTGCCACAAAGGTAAGTGAGCTGCAGAGCTAACTGGTCTGAATGGGCAGTGCATATCACATGTCTGTCAGTATGACCTTTAAGCTTTTATTAAGAAGGCGTGGCTGTGAAAGCATGCAATGCAGAGTGAAAATCTGAGTTTTAAATACATGGCTTGTTTTTGCTATTTTACAG
This sequence comes from Brachyrhaphis roseni, assembly GCA_903066815.1. Classification (NCBI taxonomy): domain Eukaryota; kingdom Metazoa; phylum Chordata; class Actinopteri; order Cyprinodontiformes; family Poeciliidae; genus Brachyrhaphis; species Brachyrhaphis roseni. Next base: position 23,262 of record CAEFZY010005342.1, on the reverse strand, counting down.
TTTTAGAGAAATATTTTGCATTTGATCTTAAATATGCTCTTATATCAAAAAGTTTCTCACTTTTTTGAATGCAGTGATGCTTTTCTGGGCAAGTTTCTTAACACACTCACCAAACAATGTTGACAAAGCTGGACGACAAGGTGTTCCCAATTCCATGCAGCTCTTTTTTGTGCCAAAGTGCTCTTGGATACTTCATTGGTTCAAGTTTCAAACTAACAGCTGGCTCTAAGCACATGAGGTGCAGCTGACCCCTAACTGGGCATACCCTCTACTGCTGCCCCGTTGTTAGTTGTTATGGTAATCTACATTCATTCATAGGATGAAACCTCATGCAGTGACATAGAAGGAGACTAATTTGGAAAGTCATGTCTGTGGATGGTCAGGATACAGCTGTGAAACTGGAGACTAGCGTTGATTTAGAGCAAAGAAGCTAAAGGAAGGAGTGACTGTGTGAATCCCTGCACTCCTGAACACAACACACATATGCTAATTTCATCCAACAAACTTATGAATAAGCAAATAAAATATAAATTATGCCATTGTTTTTGGCTGTATGTCCTTTCCTGCACATTAACTGTATCTAAACATGTACTAGATATCTTCTCTCATAAAGTTTTAACTATGCTTAGAATGAGGCAAGAAATTAGTTTTGCTACATAAAATAAGATATCATCAGCATAGCATGTCACTTTAACATGTTTAAATGGTTTTGTTCATGTGGGAAGTAAAAAAAAAACACAGTTTGAGTTTTTTAATGATCAGTTGCATAATCATTAACTTGCACAATGTTTACTTAATTAAGCCAAAAAGTTGTGATAAATTCAATAAAAACATTGAAGTTTTTGATGTCTTAAAATCTAAATATTGCAACTTGTGGGGATTTCAGTCACGTTGATAAAGTCTATAATATGATTAGACAGTTGGAGTATGATGGAGTATTCACAGCCACCAGTTGGTTTCAGATGATTGTGTTCTATAAAAAGGTTTATTAATCAGACACAACAAAGATTTAGCTATTTGCCCACAGTAATATGTTGGAAGGAGTTAAGGTAAGATTTTCATACCAGTGGTGGGCACTGCTAACTAAAAACATAGTCACACTAACCCTAAAACACTAATCATAAACATTAGTTCTGCTAACACTAGACATAGTATTTAGCATAGGCTAATGCTAAAGCCTCCCTGCATGGTTGAGCTTCTTTCACTCATGTTTTCAGTTTTTCAGTTATTGTATCAATAGGAAGACTCCTAAAACATTTTAGATTAATTAAAGCCACTGTTTGTTTGTTTATGTCAGTATTGTATTTTCCTGTGTACCTCATTTGTTCATTTCTGGTCAGAACTAAGAATAAAAGTCTATTTTTAGAGGAGCCAAAGTCTGACTTTCAAACATTAAAACACCAAGGATCAAGCATGACAGCGGAAACTCCCAATAAATTCAAACCTTTTTCTTAAACTATAAGAAAGCAATCATCTAAACTCATAAGAAGGCTTTAAATCTTTGATATTTCTGCCAATGTTGAGTAGATGTAAACTGAATAAGAGACATTTTTCCTTCTCTGATCTACCAAATATTTTGAACTTGAGCATGCTATCACTGTGCGTCACAACATGACATTTCATTCAAACAACAGAGTCAAGGAATCTGAACTCAGAACATACCAAGTAGGAGAGTCGTACATGAACTGAAATCTAATCTCTTCTTGCTATCAGGACGATGTAATCAAAGTTATTTTAATTTCTTAAAATGAAGACGGAGCTCCAGTAACAAAGCAGAGTAAAATCTCCACATGTCCAAACTTTTGGATCTTGAGTTAATATCAAAGTAAAATTTTGATACTTGGTTTAAAACACAGTAAAGAACATTAGTTTATGTTCTAAATAAAAGTAAGAGCATAAGACACTTAAATTGAATGCATTTTGCATGAATCTGATGTGATTGTCTTCCCTTTGCTGATTTCTAAGCAGCAACCAGGAGGCAGAGGGTGAAAGGTTGGACCAGGCGCTCGCAGCTGTTGCCTCGCCTCTGCTCTCCAGCTCTGTGTGACGTTTCTTCTTGCCTTTTAGGAGCCCATCCATGCCCAGAAAAGCTGCTTCAACCAATGGAATGAGGGGACTCCAGACCCAGACATCCAATAGTTACAGAGATCTGGGTATAAAGGCTTTAGTCCGTCACCTGTCAGAGCTGGGCAACCCCTACATTGGGCGAACAGGATCTGATCCCAGGATTTGTTACTTCTTTCTTTTCTCCTAAGCAGGTAATAAAGTAGCAAACTGATATTTTTAGATGAAAATTAAGAAGGTGTCGAGGATTTCAGCAATCATTTGGTCAAAACAAATTCCTTGCTTCTTCCTAATCTAGACAATACAAATGTAAATAAACTATATTTACTTAACTTCTAAAGCTTTTTCTTTTGAAAGACTTGAGTCTTTTTTGCATACGTCAACCGTGCAATAGGAGAGTGTCATGCAAACAGTTGTGGCTATCCATCAGCTGCTGCTGACTCCTGCAGAACAGCACTAGGGTTCGTCTCTGAATAGTTTAGGGAGCTCGATTTAGCCGTTGGAAGGTATGGAGGCATCTCTGCGGCATGCATGCTTTGACCTTTTGGCGTACCGGGTCTCATGAGTCTGATGCACTTCCACAAGCTGACCTTACAGAGACTGGTAGTTCAGACTATTAACTGATTGATTCTGCAGCTGCAACCTCACAAGGTGCAGCATTGCATTTAAAAAAATCAATGTGCAATGCTTGAAGGTCAACAGAGCACTGCAAAAACACAAAATATTACCAAGTAATTTTGGTCTAGTCTCTAGAGCAATTATCTGTATACACTTGAAATAAGACATAACTAAATTACAAGAAACTTTTCAACAAAAGATAGGAGTTTGTTTTAAGTAAATAATTATTTCTTAATTTCGTTGAAAAAGTTCTAGTTCCACCGGCAGATTACTTCACTGATAACAAGACATTTTTCCTACATTATAAGTAAAATAATCTGCCAATGGAAGTGGAATTTGTTCATCAAAATTAAGGAGTAGGATATTTGCACTAGAAACTAAACCTAACTTACATGGTAATATTTTATGTTTTTGCAGAGCAGATAGTTAAATTTTGAAAAAAAAGGTGTTCAAAAATGAAATGCAAAACTAATCGTTGTGGTTCTATTTATAATCTAGCCTGTCTAGAAGAGACAGGTGGTGAGACATGCAGGCAGTAAGTGTCTCCGTCTCACTCCAGGACTCAAGGAAACGCATACACATCGTTTCCTTCAGACTATATTTAAAATCTGACCATTTTATGTTGACATTTGAAGATTTTTCAACCGTTCCTTCTAATCACCAGAGTAACCAAAGCCTGCGCTTCCCTGCACATGAGATTCTTAGAAATTAAAAGTTTCTCTCCACTTCCTCAGACAAAGTAAGAATGGCAGCCATGAAGAACTGCCACAACGACTACAAGATGAAGTTCTCCGTGGATGAGGAGTTCCCCGATCTCTCTCTGCACAACAACCACATGGCCAAGGTACGTCGTCATATTTAGCCTCAAAGATTAGCCTTTAAACAAAACTAGCTTCCAACAAAGGAAACAGAGTAAGTGAGGCATTTCGTGACATCTATTGCAGGTACTTAACAAGGACATCTATTCCAAGCTGAGGGGAAAATCCACCCCTAGCGGCTTCACCGTGGATGACGTCATCCAGACTGGTGTTGACAACCCAGGTAAGGACACAGTCGTCTGCAAAGAAACAAACACAACAGCAGATTTCACGTTCAAGACTTAGATTAACTGAATAATCATCTTTAGCTTCAAACATGGTTCCAGGAGGTTTTTCTAATTCTTCAGTATCGTTTCTGTAAGGTCACCCCTTCATCATGACCGTGGGCTGCGTCGCTGGAGACGAGGAGTCCTACGAGGTCTTCAAGGAGCTGCTTGACCCCGTCATCTCCGACCGTCATGGCGGATACAAGCCCACCGACAAGCACAAGACTGACCTCAACTTTGAGAACCTGAAGGTAAGGGACTTGGGTTTAGCCATTTTGGGGCCAGGGCCAAACACTGACACAGTCATGGGGCCCTTCTTTCAAATATGATGTCATTTTTTCAACCCTTAATTTATCTTACCATAGTCAGTCTTTAATTTTAATTGGTTTACAATGCATCCTTTTTTTTTTTGTAATTTGTCTAATTTATGATAAGATCATGTTTCCATCATCTGTAAGTATAAAAGTTACCAATTTGGGCACAAAAAGGTGCTGCCACCTAGTGGATGTTTCATTCCTGAATTCAAAATATCATTATTTTACTTCACACCGACCCAATTTAGCATATTGTTCAGAATAAAAACACAATTTTATATTAAATATTTAAAAAAATTAATTATGCTTTAGATACGCTTCTATATTTATCTACAACCGATAAGTAAATGTGCACAACCCTTTACTTTTTTTTTTTTTTTTTTTTACAGAAATGTATTTCTTTAGCTCACCAAAATATGAAACTCTCAACATGATTACTACATTAACATGAGTAAAATAAATCATGATATATTGGGATTAAATGGTAGGGATGAGGGAAAAGATTATAGGTACAAAATACTGTAAGAAAAGTATAAAATGTCAAAATGTAAACATTTTTTAGTTACGCTTTTAAGGTTTTGCAGTTTCACTTTTGAAATGATAGCATGTTTTCACTAAGTATGCATTAAGTTATCTTGGCCTAAACTCTTTTAAAATTACATATTTATCACAAATTTAAGAGCAATAATAATAATAATATCTTATCTTATGAGGCCTCTGGTCCTCCCTATTTACGTTTTAAGGTGCTTTTTGTAGCTTTTATTACAGCAATGGCAAACAATACAACTTATAAAGTTTGTTTAGGAGATGCTCTCAGTAGTTATTTTGCTGAAGTCACGTCAGCAAAATGCTGTAATTTTGTCAATTTTTTAGTAAAATTTGAATACAAAACTTTTCAGAAACCTAAATATTGATGACAATTGAAGCAACAAAAAAAACAATAGCCTCCTTTCTTTGCACCATCAGGGTGGTGACGACCTGGACCCCAACTACGTGCTGTCCAGCCGTGTGCGTACCGGCCGCAGCATCAAGGGGTTCACCCTGCCCCCCCACAACAGCCGCGGAGAGCGCAGAGGCATCGAGAAGCTGAGCATTGAGGGTGAGCTTCAAACTGACTAAATCCCCACCTTTACCTTCTCTCTTTGAACATTCTGTCACCGTTCCCCCTCCAGCCCTGTCCACCCTGGACGGCGAGTTCAAGGGAAAGTACTACCCCCTGAACGGCATGACCGACGCCGAGCAGGAGCAGCTGATCGCTGATCACTTCCTGTTTGACAAGCCAGTGTCCCCCCTGCTGACCTGCGCCGGCATGGCCCGCGACTGGCCCGACGGCAGGGGCATCTGGTGAGCAGAGCTGCAAATAACGATTAATTTAGTTATCGATTATTCCATCGATTAAGAAATTAATCGGATTGAAATATTGGCATATTCTGCAGCTATTTTGTACAGTTTTGGTTTCATTACAGTTCTGTCACACAGTCAAAACAAACAACACAGATAACACAAAATCATCTTTTGTCTGTATGCTCAACAAAAGATGAGTATGTTTTAGTTATCAATTATTCTAATGATTAATTGATTAATCGGATAGAAATATTGGCACATTCTGCAGATACTTTGTACAATTTTGCCTTCATTACAGTTCTGACTGTGTTGTTCTTCCAGAAAATCACCTTTTGTTGAGTCTGTATACTCAAGCTAATGATCAATCGATTACTAAATTGGTTGATCATTTCAATAATCGACTCATCACGATTAATCCAAATAATCATTTCAGAATCTGAACCAGAAGAAGCTAAAACAACGACTTAAGAAGTTTTGGGTAAAACATATTTACAGACAAAGATATTTTTTATCTTAAATGCAAAAAGTACAAATTTTTACAGTTTCGGCTTAATGACAGCTCTGAGTGTGTTTCATAAAATTACCTTTTGTTGAGTCTGTATGATCCAGTTAAAGATGAATTGGTTACTAAATTGATTACTAAATTAGTTGACAGTTGTTTAAATAATCTACTAATCATGATTAATTTGATTAATCATTACAGAATTTGAACCAGGAGAAGCCAGAACTGCCACTTGAGAAGTTCTGGGTTCAACATATTTACAGACAAATGGTTGTTTTTGTATCTTAAATGCAAAATGTGTATATTTTGCAGTTTCAGTTCAACTGTTGCATTAAATGTGTTGTTCTTTCAGCAAATGGATATATGTTGAGTCTATATACTTCAGCTAACAATTAATCAGTTACTAACATTAGTTGACAATTATTTCAATAATCAATTAATCACGATTGATCCGATTAATCGTTTCAGCCCCACTGGTCGGATACATCTTTATAGTAGCCAAATATCCTCTTTGGTCGCCAAATAAGAAATTTCTGTTGCATCTTTTGATTCACTTGGACTGAAGTTGAAGTTCCAACTATTTTCTGTTGCACCTTGATTTGAATAATATTGTTATTCTTCAGGCACAACGACAACAAGACCTTCCTGGTCTGGGTGAACGAGGAGGACCACCTGCGCGTCATCTCCATGCAGAAGGGAGGCAACATGAAGGAGGTCTTCAGACGCTTCTGCGTTGGCCTGCAGAAGGTGAAACTCACCTCATAAACCTCAGAGCTGCTCAAAAACAGACACATAACAGACCCAGCTGACTTCTTAAAATACGTCAGATTGGCTTCAGCAGTCAGACTTCTATTGTACAGATGAAGTAAAAGTCCTTAAAGTGGTATTGACATTTATAAATGTATGAATAAAATGCTGAAAATATGACTTTGAGAAATGAACAGCCACATTTTTCCAGGCGAAATAAACCAAATTAGTGCTGCTAAGTTTTTATTGTGTAACTTTACAAACGGCACCTCATGTGTGGTCAGGTACAAGGACTGGACCGATGGAAAGCATCCGGAAAATACTGGAAACTCATAAAACTGTTAACCATCACCACTTAAAATGGACACTGTGCTTGGAAGCAAAGTGAACTTATTTTATGGATGAATAAAAATTAAACAAGCTGAATATGTTTAGGTAGTAATCAAGCCTTACTTCAGTTTCTCTTCATGTTGGTCAGATTGAGGAGATCTTCAAGAAGCACAACCACGGCTTCATGTGGAACGAGCATCTGGGCTACATCCTGACCTGCCCCTCCAACCTGGGCACCGGCCTGCGCGGCGGCGTGCACGTCAAGCTGCCCAAGCTCAGCACGCACGCCAAGTTCGAGGAGATCCTGACCAGGCTGCGTCTGCAGAAACGCGGCACAGGTACAGCAAACGCTTCCTTTATTCTGCTGGGCAGAAGAACAGGTGTTACACCCAGAGGCAGCTGGTAAACAAAAAGAAAGAAAGAAAAAGCATCATCTTTACTTCGCTGTGCTTTTACTTTTACTTGAGTTGTCCTTGTGTTGACAATTAGTAGCAAAGCTCTGCGTCCGTTTTTCTTTTATATATGCATATATTTAGATATAATCTTTAACTCTAAGATTTAGGGCTTTAACAACTTGAGAGTCAAAAGCAATGCTAGTCATTGTCAAGGAGCAGTTTTTGCTCTCCAGCATGGACTTAAAAAGACTCGGCAATGTTTGGACTAGGCCTCATTCTTCTGTTTTCTCCTCCAGGCGGTGTGGACACAGCCTCAGTGGGCGGCGTGTTCGACATCTCCAACGCCGACCGACTGGGCTCCTCCGAGGTGGAGCAGGTGCAGCTGGTGGTCGACGGCGTGAAGCTCATGGTGGAGATGGAGAAGAAGCTGGAGAAGGGCGAGTCCGTCGACGGCATGATCCCCGCTCAGAAGTAAAGCGGACAGACAACCCATGATGAAATGACTGTCTGTGTTTGTTTTTTTTTTTCTATTTTCTAAAAAAAAAAAAATGAACATGTAGCCTCGTTGTAAAGTTATTTTACTGGTTTCGGCCAAACGGCTACTTCCTGCTGATGACTTCCTTCCATCCAGAGACACTCCACTTTTCCTTCTGCTCCTTCATTTCTTACTTCTGTTTACTTTTTCTGCCCTTTCCCTCTATTTATCTAATTTCTTCTAACTGAAATCATCTTCCCATCTCCTTCGTAACATCCTGGGATCAACCTATGCATAGTCTGGTCGTGGCTATGTGTGTACAAATAATTTTTTTTTTGGTTGTAAAATATAACTGGAGAATTAAACAAAGCCCCATGTAACAATCAACTCATCCTGTTTTTGTTTTTATTCATAGAAACCAAAGATACAGTTGAAATCTGTGTATACTGCTGTAAAAACAGACACATAACCTTTTTTCAACCTATTGTCTGATGTAAGAGCTGTTTTAGGTCAAGGGGTTTTAGCATTAGCTTCTGCTAAACACCATGTTTAGTCTAACTTCCTCTAAGTACCATGTTAGTAAAATGCCTTAACATTAACTTCCATTAAATACCATGTTGGTAAAATGCTTTAGCGTTAGCTTCTGCTAAATACTGTGCTATAGGAAGCTAGTTCCTTAGCATTAGGTTCCACAAAATAGTGCATTGGTATAGCACTTTAGCTTCCACTAAATATTGCGTTGGTATACAACTTTTGCTTTAGCTTGTATTAAATACTGTGTTGGTATAGAGCTTTAGCATTAGCTTCCGCTAAATATTTCACTGGCAAAGGGCTTTAGAGTTAGCTTCTGCTACATACTGTGCTGGTATAGTGCATTAGCTCCTGCTAAATACCATGTTAGTATAGCATTTTAGCATTAGCTTCCACTAAATAGTGCATTGGAAGAGCACTTTAGCATTAGCTTCCACTAAATACCATTTGAGTATATCATTTTGTAAAACCTTCCGCTAAAAACCATGCTGGTACATTGGTTAGCATTAGCTTCTGCTAAATGCCATGTTAAAGAGCTTTAGCATTAGCAAAACTGCTTACATTATGTGTAAGTTACAAGAATGAACCAGACTTGTGGAGAGCTACCATTCTCTTCCTGGTATGTTAATTTAGATTTTACAATGAGGTTCTGCCTTAAAATATACTTTCTAGTCTGTCTTTGCATGATTTCCCAAATTATTATTATTTATTCTGATTTAATGTTACACGGGGAGGAAAACAAAGTTTATGCATCTTCTCCAAATGTGCATAAAGAAGAAAGAATAAAAATATATCAGAGGTTGAAGGTTTTTATTTTGTGTCACACATTATATCCTAGGAGACATGCAGGACTGCAAGTCGGTCGTTTCTGGTGTCTCAGCCGGCGGTACGTTGGATTTAAGTAATCAGTGGTCTTGAAGCACATATCAGTCTGAGAACATTTTGGGGCGATGAGGCAGAGCAACAAACAAACAGAAAGTCGAACCACTAGCCTCTAAATCACAGCTTGACATTTTCAGACGCTGACGGAAACCAGTAATCAGAAAACTCCACAAACATTGGTAGATTTTCTTAGAGATGAGCAACAAAGTACCAAAAATAAAACAAAATGGAGAATTAGTTATATCTTAATTGTTACATCAAAGTGATGCCAGGGATTTGGATGTTTGAGATTGGCATTTTGAATCAGGAATCTGATTGGTTAACAGTCTGTAACTTTAATCCACTGGGGGAACAGTCGCACCAGTAGAGCTGGGAAATCTACAGCTTGTATGGAAAAGAATCAAGAAACAACTGAGATTTACAACTCTTGGCAAAAATTATGGAAGCACATCTCATGGAGGATGTTTAATAATCTATTTAAAAAAAAAACAAGTATGTTTGTAACCTGAAAAAACACGAATGACCTTATAATTAATGGAAAATGGTTTCATTTCCCAGAGAGAAAGTATAACCAACTGTCGCACACAGAGGTGGGTAATAACTCCATAAATTTACTCAGTTATATTTAATTTGAGTAACTTTTTGGGGAAAAATACTTTGAAGAGTAGTTTTACTGTCCTGCACTTTCTGTTTTTTTTTTACTTCAGTGATATTAGTTTGGGTCAAATTTGGTGTAACAATTTAGCATTAGCTTCCACTGCATGTTAGCATAGGTATTTAGTGTTAGCTTCCGCTAAGTAACATGTTGGTATAGCATTTTACTTAGTGGAAGCTAACACTAAATAGCATTTTATTAAAAGTTTAGTGTTTTATTTTTAGTAACTCCTGTTACTCGCGTACAATTTTTGAGTACTCTGCCGACCTCTGGTCATATCAGATGTTTTTTGTTACACTGCAAAATATTCTCAATGTGTCATGATTCAACATTTTTGCCAGGAGTTGCAGTTGTTGCATGTAAAAGCTAAGGTTCGGTCCACTGAAAACATGAAAAAAAAAAGTGCTAAATCTATTTAAAGATTCCAGAAGCATCAAAACTTAACCAGATGAAGTAGATGAAGTCCAGTTGGGTCTAAATCATGCGATCCTTGGCTTTGTGGCGCTTTTCTTCTCTAAACATCAACAATCAGACAGTCTGGACACCCAACAAAGTGAGGGAAGCACCAACTACTCCATTTTGTTCTGCACCAGTTTAATGTTGATGTGGGAGAGTTTAGTTTTGCAGTTGGAAGAAAAAGCTGTTGGATTTTTTAAAAGATTAATGAAGGAATTTATTTTCTTTAGTTTTTACAACATAACACAAAATAAACCAAATCCTGTTTATTATTTCCATGTTGAATTGTATTGGTGCTGTAAAAGTAAATAATAATAATAATTATGTAAAAAAAAAAAACAGTTTCATCATTGACTGAAGGTGGGAAGGAGCTCAATTTATTTAATTATTATTCATTTTTTTAATTTGGCAGTTTTGCTCACTTCCCAACTACGGTAAAAAGAAAGTACACCCTCCTTTAATTCTAGAGTTTTAAGAAACAGGACAAAATAAAGTGATTTGATCTTTACTAGATTGAAAAACATATTTGCATCAAACCTCAAGCTTAGAGAATCACACAAGAGATTCAATGACAGTAATCATATATCAAACTAAATGAAACCCCAATGGAAAGATGTGTGTGGAAAAACTAAATGCCCCCTTGCAATTAAAGGGGAAGTTGTCAAATTTCATTGATTAATTGATCCAGATCAGTGTGAGAAACATTTGCTACCTTGGCACATCCAACTGAGAGTGTAGCACATTTTTTAATAAACATTAAGAGTATTCATAATATTTAAGATGGCTGCCAATTTTAATGAATACTTACATCTTATCTACCTCTTTGTCGCTATCTTTAGTGACTTTTCAGATAAACAAAATTGGTAGAGGCAAACATCTGAATAGTCAGTTGAGGTTTTTTAAAAATTGGTGATCTGCCAAAAAAAAATCTCCAAAATGCAGTAGTAAAATTAAAAGATCTCATTGTTAAACGTAAAAATGTTTCATCTGAAAGAAGCTTTGGACAGATGACACCAACGCAGGAATGTTTAGAGAAAACCACGCATACATGGTTTAATACATACTGCCAGGCACGGTGGTGGAGGGATCATGATGTGGGTTTGATTAGTCATTTAATCAAGTATAAAGAACCGAGTCTACCAGACTATCTACTACACAGTGTTGCCAACGGAGGCCCTACAGGCTACTAAATCACAGGGTGTACTTAGTTTTTCCACGGCACTGCCTTTTTTTTTTAATCTTGGCTTCATATTTGTTGAATAAATTATTGACAATTTGAAAGTCCAAAACAATGTCATTATGTCATTATATGGAAAACTTTATAGCTGTAGGAGGGTGTACTTACTTTTTACCATAACAAAATGGTGGAGCAAACTTTTCAGCAGGTATCCAGACAGAGGAAACATAACTACGCTCCATTTAGTCTGTTGGCAGTCCCTGCATTTCTGCATGTCTCCCCCTAGTGGCCGGAGGTTTCCTCTGTGACATCTGCTTCCAATATTGACAACGGTCGTCAATTTCCTCCTATTTTAAAAGCACTAAGCAAAAAAATGAACTTATTACACAGAAAAATAATAAAAAAAAACCCATTTAAATAGCAGCTCGTTAAAAAGGAATGATGACAAGCGACAGAAACAATGTCAACAACACGTTTTCCGTCATTCTCAGCAACCTGAAGTTAAATCTGAGCAAAAAAGAAAGTCCAACTTTATGGCCTCAAGCTGTGTATGTGTGAGCTCAGCGGGGGTCGGAGGTCAAAGGGCCATCTTTAGTCCGTCCGGCTGTGAGTGGGAGGAGTCTGGGAGCTGCGGGTGTTTTTCTGGAGGTGTCAGTCTGTCACCTACCCGCCTCACCTCGGAGCTCCAGCTCCTTCGACACCTTGGCGGCGATGTCTCTGAAGGCCAACGGCGCCCCCCACAGGCGCCTGAACTTCACGCCGCTCTGACCCGGCCCGTTGGGCAGCTGGCAGACCTCGGCCTCAAAGGCCACGCGGGCGCCGGCCGCGCCGTGGGTGCAGGACAGGAGGAACGGGCCGGCCAGGTGGACCTGGCAGCCGCAGCCCTGCGCCGCCTCCCGCAGGGCCAGAACCACCTCGGCCGGGTCCCGGGGGCTCCGGACCCTCACATCCCATCCGCATCGGGGGGTCCGGGGCTCGGCCGCTTTTTGATGCCCAGATAGATGGCGACTAGTAGAGGGGAATGAAATTTAAAGAGATGGGAAAGAATGGGTGGTTGAAAAAATGGGAAGAGAGAAGAGAAAAAAATTTTTATCAGATTGTCCTCCTTCATATGGAGGGTATCTTAAATTTAAAGGTGGCTTTTTATTCTACCTTGAACATGTTAAGATAGGTCTAAACAAAACATGTTTTTGCACAAAATAAGTCTTATATAATGAGATTTTAGTCTGTTCAGTTCCGCCTATTTTGAGTTGTTTTAGGGTCTCTGTCACTTTAAATCTAAATAAGCTGCAGCTATAGCCACGCCCCCCCCAATTCAAAGTTTACAATTGGTCTTAAAAATGGCTTCAAACAGATACGCAATTATACAACAGCACAGGTTTGAAAAGAAGAAGCGGAAAGAAAAATGGGTAAAAGGAAAGGAAGGAAATGAAAATGTGCTTTAAAAGTATTGTGTGTGTAAACTTTTTAAACAATTTCTACCGTTTGTTTACATTTTTACCCTCTAACAAATCAGATAGCTTCTCAGCGTATTTGTCACTTTAAAATTAAAACAAAAAGTTTATAATAGACAAATGAGACCTAGTTTATACTCATCAGAACACCAAGATAAAATAAATGCAAATTCACAACAGTTCATCTACAATAACACCAAAAACTAAAAACCCCCCTCACATTTTAAAACCCTTCTGAGGTGCAAATAGGATGCAAACATTTATCTTAGTTCTATCACAACACGCTCTACTTCACAGTCTGCATAGATTACATTGACCTGCCACTGTTTTACCTGCTGCTTTTACCCTGAGACTGGGCTGGAGCGGCTGAGGCTGAGAGGAGCAAATGAGAGTAAGATAAACTACAAACTACCAGCCAGAGATGGAAACATGTAACAGATGTAATCCTGCTGGATTCCTGTCAGCAGCATCTCACAGGAATCAATGCTTCAATTACAAAGACAGAGAAACAAGGAAAAAACTGGAAAATGTCAGAAAAAGGAAAGAGGAAAAACAAAAAGGGGAAATAGAAAAAAAAGGAAAACGGAAAAGAAAAGGAGAATAGCAGGAGAAAAGGGATTTGAGAAAAAAGTGAAAACTTAGAAAAACGATTAAGAGGAAAAAGAAAGGAAAACAGATAGAACAGAAAAAGTGTAGAGAATGGAATAAAATGGGAAAAAGAGAAAATTGCCAAAAAGAAAAGAAAAAAGGAAAAAAATAGGAAAAAAGCAAAAACTGGCAAAAAGAATTAAAAAAGAAGTAAACAAGGGAAAAATTAATGAGGATAAAGAGTTTTTTTCTTGGCTCTATAGAAATTGGTTTATTTTGCAAAACTGCAGTGGTAACACCGTTTTGTGCATCACAGGTCACATGATCAACAAAACTGGAAGCAGTTGGAGGATGAAGCTTTTCAATGCATCATTCACATGTGCAACTTATTCACATGTGATTTTAATTACTTTTCTCATGTAATGGAAACACTGCAATTGAGAAATTGTGTTTCGAGCACATTAGCATTGGAAACGCAGCTTGTTAGATTTTCAACTGGAAACCAACTAAACCCAAATCGATTTCAAACATGAAGATTTGAACATTTACCTGTAAGACAGACAAGATTCACTCACCTTGTGACCGGAGATCTGCTGATTCTCTCAGGTTGGTCTGTGACCCTCAAGAAGAAGAAGAACAAAACGATCCATTAGGAACCAACCAAATATTATCAATTCAACACATAGCAACGTCCTCTAAACTTCCTCTACAACACAGAACAACTCGGACCCTTAAAGCACAGATGAATCAACAGAACCCTCTGCTGTTCTGAAACACTGGATGACGGAGAAACAACAACATGAAGCAGGTGAGAAGTTTGGGTGGAGTGAGATGGAGTTTATACTATAACAAAGAGACATCATCAAAAAGTCAGTGTGTGTGTGTGTGTGTGTACTTGTTTTTGCTACATTTTAGGCTAACCACCCAATACATTCACCGACTCCCTGAAGACCTTCATGTCTATGGGGACCAAAGGTTGGTGCTACTGTGGCAGCCCCCGATGTCGCTTGTAAGGGGTTCAGTTTAGAGGAAGAATGTGAATTAAGTTTTGGTTAAGGTTGGGTTAGACCAGGGGCCTGCAATCTTTGGGTTAGACCAGGGGCCTGCAGTCTTTGGGTTAGACCAGGGGCCTGCAGTCTTTGGGTTAGACCAGGGGCCTGCAATCTTTGGGTTAGACCAGGGGCCTGCAATCTTTGCAACCAAAAGAGCCATTTTGCTCGGAAAACAGCCAAATAAATCTCTTTTAGAGCCACAAATGTCAAATGATGCCAATTGGACTGCAGACCGCTCCAAAAGCAGGAAGCAGACTAAAGTGCAGGGCATTCTGGGTAAATACAAAGGCAAAAAACAAGCTAATCCAGTTCTAGCAGGAGAAATGACTTGTGGTCTTTAGTCAAAGACAAAAAAAACCCTCCTACAACAACTCTGACGCTACTCCATTTTTATTTACATTTATTTACAAGAAGGAAGTTGCGTTCGGTGTCTTTTTCAAAGGCTTTGTGTTACTTCCTTCAGTGGATCTTGGTGCAGCGCCCTCACAGTCGAGGAAGGAAACAGGTTTTTCAAATGGTTTAGACCGTTTGACAAACTACAGTGTGAAAAGCAGCAGTTGGAAATGTAATAATTGTTCCATTTTTGGTCCCAAAGCAAATCAAGCTTACAGGACTATCAGGTGGGAAAACAAAGACGTGTCATTCTTTGGCAAATAATTAAAAACTGTGAAAACCTCCAGTTGCTGTTCTCTGTATATTTAAAAACATAGACTGATTTTTATTTTATTTTAACAAAAGCTATTAAGAGTCACCGTGGGAAGTTCAAAGAGTCGCAGGTTGCAGACCCCTGGATTAGGGACAAACATGTAACAGGTGGGGTTAGGCTTAGGTTTAAATGAGAACATGCTTAAATCAATTGCATTTTCATAAATTGCCACATAATTAAGTACCATGCAGTGAAGCAATGAACTAGAGCGGAAGTTGTTGATTCTGTCTTTACATTGTCTATAGTTAAGTGTGTTTTGATGTTGATTATTTTCTGTTATATTATAAGTCACTGCCGGAACAAAATGTCCAAATTCAGACAATTAAGTATCTATTGAGGTCAATACAAAGTCCTAATATGGATCGAAATACAAGCTTGAGAATGTGCAAGTAAAGATGTTGACCGGAAATTAATCAATCATGAATATAAATAGGAAAAATCTTAACAGATTTTATCTGACAAATAGACTGAATAAATTTGGTGTTTATTAGTGTGATAAAAGAAAAAATGATGTACTATTGTATTATGATGAGAAAATATAATTATGTAAATATAAATATTTCTTCAAGTTTAAGTTCTTTAGAAAATCCTCTTTTGTAACCAGTGTAGTTAACTTTACAGAACAAAAAAGGAAAATAAGCAAGTTACAAACAAGCCTGCACTTTCCATATATGATCGCTAGATGGCACAAATGTTGCTTAATTTTCTTAAATTTAATTTGTATTTTTTTTTAAAGTTGGCACAAAGGTTTTTCTTTTTCATCAGCTGTTGTTTTCTAATAGCAGCAATAAATGCCTTGTCTGCATTGTGTCACTAAATCAAAATAAAACCCAGACAATGTGTTCATGAAGACTCTCTCCTCCAAAATAATCAATAATCAATAACTGTGAAATCGAAATAACTGCAGCAAATAAACAGGGAATATTTTCTACAACCTTTAACGTCAAGGTGATGGAAATCAGAAGATTCTTGCTTTTTCCTCAAACTGATATTTGAAAAGATGCATTTATGTTCACTATTATCCTAAAAAAATAAAAACAAAATGCTAGATCTAAGTCTTCTAAGTGGTTAAAATGAAAGTACAAACAAGTTGTAACAAAAGTGGCCTCTGATAAGTGAAATTAAAAAGTAGAAAAGAAAAAATAAGAGAGACGGAGAAGCTAATGGTGTCACCAGACCACCTCATGTGTCTGAAGGAAGAGGTGTGTGTGATCCGTGTTTAACAGAAGGATAAATCCTGGTTATGTAACTAATCCTGATCAAAAGCAGCAGTGATGCCGGGTCAGTAAGTCAGGATGACTGCAACAGGCTCAGACGACTCTTACAAGCATCTGCTACTGCAGACAGCGCAGACATGCTGTATGCTGCACGCTTTAAATGTCAGGTTCAAGGCTGAAGAGTTACAGACGCAAACTTCCCCAGAGGCACACACGTCTCAAAACTGTCATTCTCTGGAGTTACTAGGGATTTTTGACAAATAAAATCTAAAGTGAGAAAAATCTGAAGCCTAACAAAGAAACATCAAACCAAAAAACTCAAGTACATATAAAAGAGATAAAGTTAAATGAAGTTGAAATTAGCTTTTCTATATGCTAAATACATCAGTTCATAACATTGCACCATTAAATAAAGGAGATATTGCACCTTGAATGGAAAAAGTGCTTTGAGTCACCATCTCTACATAAAATTACAACTAACCAAGCTACACTGGAACATTCACCATATTCTGAAACCTGAAATATGAACCAAACAGACCTGGTTCACTCCAAAACTCTGCAAAGATTATTAATCTACTGTAGCTGAAGCCATATTTGGAAAAAAGAGGGGAATAAAAAGGAAAACAAGAAAAACAGGGAACACAAGAAAAAATGGTAAAAAGAAAATAAAGAAAAAAGGATTCAAGAAGAAAGAAAGAAAAAGGGAAATAAGGGAAAATAAAAAAGGAAAATTAGGTTAAAAAAAAAAATAATAATAATAAAGGAAATGATGAACAATAAGAAAAATACAGGAAAAACTGAGAAAATATGGAAAAAAACATAAAAAGATCACAGCACAATTTATCTGTGATCAAGCTCCACTTTGAAATTCTCTGCATCAGTAAGTTGGTAAGTTGGTTCTCGTTCCTCTGGTTTTCCTGGCAATATCTAAACACACGATGACTCAGACTAGAGCAGTTCAGTCGTTTCTGTCTCCTGATCAACTTTAAGTCTGTTCTGACTCAACACTTAGATCCATCACTTAGTCAGAAGGAAGCCTAACCCATGTAGAAAAAGAAAACATTACTGGGTTTTTTCTTGTAAGCTGATGGCGGCGCTGCGGCTCAAGCAGCATTTCAGGGCAACATGAAGCTGAGCCAGCGGAGACGCAGACAGACAGACAGACAGACAGACAGACAGACAGACAGACAGACAGACAGACACAGAGACAGACAGACAGACAGACAGACAGACAGACAGACAGACACAGAGACAGACAGACACAGAGACAGACAGACAGACAGACAGACAGACACAGAGACAGACACAGAGACAGACAGACAGACAGACAGACAGACACCTCTGAGGTGAAGCTGTTCTACAAGAAACGACTAAAAATCAAGTTTCCTCAGAAACAACAGGAATGAAAAGTCAGAGCGTGCAGAATAAAGAACTCCAACACTGAGTCACATGAAAGGTGAATAAACTGGGATTAATGAACATTTCCAAAGATTAACAACATAAAGATACGTGACTGAATAAATGACATCGAGAAGCGACAACACAGCTTGGAAATACCACAACACTCCACAGAATAACTGTTGATTATATATTTTAAAAAGTATTCTATTCATGATGTTAAAAAATTTAAGAAACTGACATTGTAAATGTTATTTTTACTATTTTCTCCACTGTTTGCTAAACTACAGCATCAGTAAATATCAGTAAATTTGAAAATATGCAGCTAATTTTTCTTCTTTAAGAAAGTGGCGCCCAGAAGAAGCAGCTTTCAAATGGGAAAGTTTTTCCAAAAACATTATTTGTGTTTGTGGCGCCATGCAGTCACAGCCATACAGTTACCTAAAAAGGGAAGTAATACATTGTTTTTCATCATCAGTTTTGTCCTTATCACAATATTAACACAAAATATTGTGGTAAAATTATAAGTCCATATTGCCCACCCCTATGCTTGTCAAAGAAGATGGCCGACCTGGGAAACCATGGTAACCCAATGAGTGCACTGGTGAAAAAAATACCCTAATTTTCCAAAAATTAAATCTTCAATTATTGGAAATATTTCAATTCAATCGCCCAGAACTAGCTTTAGCTGAACTAAAGCAGGGATTACACTTCCTGCATGTAAAGCAGCTTTACCTCAGGTCAAGGTTCACACCACTGAACCCCAAGCTGCGACGGACAGCTGATGGAGGGAGAAGGGAGGACGACGGAGGCACTGGAGGGTGGGGCAGGCAGACAGACAAATGCAGCCAGAAAACATGGGAAAGGAAAACTTACTAACTGTTTTTGTCCCCTGCGGGAGGGTGCAGCCCGACATGGACTTGTTTGAGCTCGGACGTTTAGAAGGGTCAAGAGTGACCCTGCGAGGCAAGAGGAAGAGAAGATGAGAGGAACGGGAGGTTAGAGGCAGAAAGAAAGAAAAGCAAAGTGAAAGGGATAAAAGAATGACAGAGAAGGAAGCAAGGGTAGAAGAATACAATTTAAACAGAATGTAAAGAAAGGGCAGAAGATTGGAAGGTGTGATTTGTAAGAAAAGGTCAAAGTTGTTAAAGAAATCAAACAGATAAAGCAACAATAAGCAGCCAAGAACAGCAGACCATAAGAAACATACAGTAAGTCAATCTGAGCTGCAGACCTGGGTCAAACTGTTTCTAGGTGATAGAAATAAAAACGTTTTATCAAATTATATCCATGTTACAGTTACATGAATTATGGGATATCACTGCAATTGTGCAAATTGAAATGACAAAAATAAATGTGCTTGTTTGAAAAAAATCTCTTTCTCTCAAAGAAAAATAAATTTTTAGGATTTTTCAAACCATTTCAGGTGTAAAGATTATTTAAATTTAAGGTTTTTATACATTTTACTACACACTGTTAAATCCTAATATTTCATTCATTCATCTAGGCACATTTTTCTGCATTTACATCAAGATGGAATCGAGAATTTGAGCAGGTTACATATTTAAGATTAGACCCAGGTCTTGCATTAATGTGGGCAGGATTTGACTTGTTCTGGTTTAAAGGAAGGCTGGTAGGTTAGTACTGGTTAAGGAAATGACTGAAAGAGGCAGCAAGTTAGCTGTATGACCTTTGTGTTGAGGTTTATAAATAAACTCAACTAATAAAAAGTGCTGTTACTGCAGAAATAATGAACAATATTCAACTGTTAAAAATATAAGATTCTGAAAAAAGTTAATTTTAACCCCTTCAGACTTCATTTTTATCAACAGAGCAAAAAAAAAAAACTAAACAAATTTTTACTCTGCTTCAGCATGAAAATAATAAAAAAAAATTACAAGCAATTCAAGAAAGTCAGCATTTAAACTCATAAAAACATACAAAATAAAACGTGAAATAAAATAAATAAATTTTTAAACCACAAACAAACTGTAAAATGCTTGCAGATACTTTTTTCTTTACACAATAACACTAAATAATTAAACATTGGCTAATACACCCCAGTCCTGATGTCCACTGAGATGGACACTCGACTCTGACAAAAATCCTAAAATATAATGATGAAAAATATTTTCAAAATAACTTCAAATACTATCACTGTAAGTATTTAAAATTACAAGAGCAGTTTCATGGGGCTGCCATGAACTTAAACTTGCATTTTTGATGGTAAATAGACACTTCCTCCTCCTCTTTTCTAGTTTCAGATCAATGCTTGTACACTGCAAAAACTCAAAATCTTACCAAGTAGTTTTGGTCTAATTTCTAGTGCTAATATTGTAGTACACTTGAAATAAGACAAAAGTAACAAAAATAACTTTTCAGTAAGAAATAGCAGCTTATTTTAAGTCAATAATTTCTATATATTGATGAAAAAGTTCTTGTTCCATTGGCAGATTGTTTGACTTATAACCAGATATTTTCCTCATGGTTTTAAATGAAATAATCTTCCAATGCAACTAGTCATTGTTCATCAATATTAATGAATTACTGACTTACCACAATGGTGTCCAAACCTTCTGCACTGACGGCCAAAATCCCCAAGATAAAAGTTCTCAGGGAACAAAATTAGTTTTTCTTCTCTCCATTAAAAAACACAAATTATATTACTGTGAATTTTCTCTCCTTTAACTGAACAATAATACATTGAACAAGTTAAAAACATTTTCTACCAGAACCAACATTAGTATGAATTTACCCTTAATGTTTACATTTATTTAACTTTTAGAGCCAATTCATTTCTATTTTATTGGTCTATAAATTGTTTTTGGTCCATTTCCAGCAGTAAAAAGGAGAATTTTTTAACCCAAATGGGTTTCTGAGTAAAAAGTTGCTGGATGTTAGTGGCATGACTTCATGCTATGATCTGCTAATGAAAGACACCTGACTTAAAACAAACTCCTATTTCTTGCTGAAAAGTTACTTGTAAGTTAGTTTTGTTTTATTTCAAGTGAACTAAAATATTTGCACTTGAAACTGGACCAAAAATAATTGGTATGGTTTTGTAGTTTTGTAGTATATTGTCTGATGCCAATGACCAATATTGGTCAATAAGAAACTAGAATCATTCAAATGACAAAATCCCTATTTTTTCGTTGATTTAAACCCAGACACACATCTTGTCCATTCCAGTGGACGTCAGGTCTGAAGGGGTGACTCTAAAATCAGATGCTCTCTACACAATGTTTTCTACTTTGAACCTCAGCATCTCCTCTTACTTGCGGGTCAGCTTGGAGGTGATCTTGCTGAGCAGGTTGGATGGGGCCCGGCTCCTGACGTGGGGCAGCGGGCTGGTGTCGTGAGACAGCGTCGGGGACGCCGGCGGGGCGTGAGACGGAGGCCGGCGGTCTCTGATCTGACCCCCGTGGAAAGTGCTCCTCACCGTGGATCCTCTGGAGAGACGGGATGACGGCGTGGCGGACGAGACGCCGGAGGCGCCGGCGATGCTGTGGGAGGAGGGCGAGGCCGGCGGCAGGCGGTGGGATAAGGTGCTGCAAGACACACAAGAGCAGGAGGAACCAAGTTTGTTTGTATCGCATATTTCAGCAACAAGGCGGTTCAAAATGCTTTACACCATGAAAGCATCATACAGTTACTAATTAACATTACAATTAACTGGTGTCTGTGTAACATTACACACACAAGAAATAAACATTACATTTTGTCAAAATCATCAAATATGTTGGTCAATGTTCCAGTTATCATGCTTCAAAAGCAACTCTAATACAAAAATGATTTCTATTTAATAGAAATCATTTTTCCGGCTGTTTTGCGGTTTTATATAAAAAAAATACAAACTATTAATTAAATGTCATGAAATATGCAATGGTTATTGACAAAAGCAGCTGTCATCACTTTAAGAGGCTTTTTAAAACCCAAAACATGCAGATTTGCGTGAACATAAACAGAACGCGTCAACATAAAGGCAGAGCTAATTAAGTCTAACTGTGTGGTATCTGAGTTAAAAGAGAAGTAAATAAAAATATTATTATTAATAATGATAGACAAGATTTGTAGAAATCGTAATCTTCATCATTTCTTTCTTTACAGCCCCTGTATCCCCTCGTTTATTCACATCTAATTTCCTTCCTGTCAGTCAACACTTTATCACACACACACCTACACACACACACACACACACACACACACTCTGTAGCTCATTGGTGGCCTCAGGCTGCTTTTCATAACGCTCTAGATAACACCCTCACACACAGTGCAAGCGGGGCAGACCCATTAGACGAGTTAACAATAAGAGCAGCCGCTGCAGAGCAAAATCGTTTAACGTCAATGAAACGCCGGCTGGTGATGACCAACAAGCACAGAGGAAAAATAAAGCTGCAGAAAACTAGCAGGGCGGCTGATTTAAAGGAGACGCGTCAACTTCTAAACTGAAAGTTGATATAATTTCTAACTTATAGCAACTGCTAGTTTTCCAGCTTGTTTGACTATTTTGATGGAAATTAAAGCTGAATGGTGATGAAGTTTATCCTTTCTAAAAAATAAAAGTTTCACTTCATCTGATGACATCACATGAGGCATAAATCTGACTTTTCTTCCTCTTTGAGTCCAAATCTGCCCTTCAGTTGTGCTTAGTTATTTTCTGAACAGCTGCAACAAAAAGTCTGAGACATATGTGAGGCAATGAGAAACACGTTGAGCTGGCATATGAAGAGAACCAAGGCGGACAGGAATCACTCTGAGGCGTCATGAAAACCACATGGGTTGATGGATAAATTCCTTTTTGTAGCTACCACTGCACAGAAATGTTCTGGAAAGCCCTGCTGACTTCATAAGCAACCATTAGAATTAGGGCTGAAACGATTAATCGTGATTAATCATTTATTGAAATAATCATCAACTAATTTAGTAATTGATTAATTGTTAACTGAAGTATACAGACTCCAAATAAAATTATACGCATTTTGCAATTAACCAGTAACTACCCAGAACTCCTCAAGTGACCTGGTTTCACTAGGTTCAAATTCTGTTTAAAATTTCCTATTACCGTATTTTCCGGACTATAAGTCGCACCGGAGTATAAGTCGCATTTTTGAGGGAAATTTATTTGATAAAATCCAACACCAAGAACAGACATGTCATCTTGAAAGGCAATAACAATAGAATAGAGGCAACAACAGGCTGAATAATTGTACGGTATGCTAACGTTACATGACACATAAACAACGAACTGAGAACGTGCCTGGTATGTTAACATA
>CAEFZY010005341.1:0-25326 GCA_903066815.1 Brachyrhaphis roseni | reverse complement strand
AAAAGCTACACATGCTAACTGATACTTGAACTAAAAGCTACACATGCTAACTGATACTTGAACTAAAAGCTACACATGCTAACTGATACTTGAACTAAAGGCTACAC
Source organism: Brachyrhaphis roseni (assembly GCA_903066815.1). Classification (NCBI taxonomy): domain Eukaryota; kingdom Metazoa; phylum Chordata; class Actinopteri; order Cyprinodontiformes; family Poeciliidae; genus Brachyrhaphis; species Brachyrhaphis roseni. The sequence goes on along the minus strand of CAEFZY010005341.1, from coordinate 25,219 downwards.
ATGCTAACTGATACTTGAACTAAAAGCTACACATGCTAACTGATACTTGAACTAACAGCTACACATGCTAACTAATGCATGGACTAAAAGCTTCATAAGCAACCTGTTACTTGGACTTAAAGTTACATATGCTAACTGCTACTTAGACTGAAAGCTACATAGGCTAACCTTTACTTGAGCTAAGTGCTGCACAGAATTGCTACTGTTTGGGATATAAGCTAACCTTGCTATAGGTTAACGTCTACAAGCAAGTAAGTATATTATTTTGTGTTTTTTTTGTTTTTTTTTACTATATTGTGGCAAACTGTTAGCATGTAAGGCAGCATTGCCAACATTTCATGGCTCTTGACAAATGATTTCCTCAGGTAGCGGTGAACTGATGTAACAGTCGCCTGATGTTGAACGTAGTGGCATCATATCATCTCTGACGATGTTGGAAACGCACCAAGGAGCTGGAAATGAAAATATGTGGAGTTGAGAAGTTTGACCTTTTGAATCTAAAAGGACTGAATGATCCGTCCAATTATTTCCAAGTCAACATGTAGAAAAGAAAAACCGTGATTAGAAAGTCTTTTTATGGAAAGTGACTATATACTGCTCAACACTTGCATCCATTGCAGTGGAAGAAAAGCCCTTTATGTGAGATCTGAAGAATTTTGTGTCACAACCTTTTGAGATGCACCAATTTTCCCACAGTCCGCCTGCGCACAAATCAAAAGGATCTGAAATGGTATAAAATATTTTCAGTGAAAGATAAAGTAATTGGACCTGATTGCCTTTACTGTTCGACCATACAGAACGAGAAAACGCGTTAAAAATCAGCTTTCATCTTCTGACTCTGTGAAGATCGACACAATTTTGATCAAATTTTTAATGAATGTTCATTGTTTGATTTTTCTATTTTTACTGTTAGTTTGGAGGTCAAAAGGTTACAAGTGGGTTTTGTTCATCAATTACATGTTTGGTGCTTAATTGGGTCTTGAAAATTTCATATGATTTTTAAGCTTTCAATGTGGATTTAATAAAAAGTCATTAAGTTTTTGAAAAAACCCCAAATACAACTGCATTTTTCAAAAAAGTCCTTAAAAATAATACACTCATCTTTTGTATGCAGACCGTAAGAAATCTAATTACATGCAGAGTGGCATTTAATGGAGTTTTATGACTTAGCAAACATGAGTTTTAACTGGAAAAATATTCATATTTGAGAGTTTTTATCTTTGTGTCTCATTTCTCTTACTGTTTATGTTTTAGAGTTGTGCTGCAGATTTGGGAATTATAAATCTTGATTGGGAACTTGGCCTGAGTTGGAAAGATGCTCTGATAATTCATGCTTGAAATGTTTTGGTTACACAGAAACAAAAACAAACTCTACATTCCTGGATGTTTTTCTGTTACATCTCTCTGATTTTCTGCCTTTTTTAAGATAATGTTGATTATAAATGTTATTCTTTTGGCTCAGAGAGGTTAAATTACATCCATCATTCTGCAGATTTTCCATTTAACCTCTTAAGCATTTTTAATGCAGTATAAGAAATGCATTAAAGTATTCTCTAAAATGCTATAACAGCTTTTCTTTACTATGTGAAAGTAAAACTGACACTTGAGGAGTTTTGGATAAAACATTCACATTAAGGTTTATTTTTTTGTATCTTAAATTTGCAAAATGTTTATATACTTTGTACAATTTTTGCTCAGAAAAAGTTTTTTTCACCAAACTACAAGAGACAAGCAGTTTAAGACTGAAGGTTTGAGTGTCTGACCAGGTGGAGTACCACAGGGAACTGTCCTCGCATCATTCCTTTTCACTCTGAACACTTACAGAAAACGTCAGAAATACTCTGATTACTCTGCAGTGTATCAGAGTATGATGTTGGGATCGTAATCTCTTCTGCTGTCGTCTGTTGGGGCAGCAACTTCAGAACCAGAGACTTGAAACAGCTCATCAATGTGATAAATAAGGCTGGTTCTGTTCTGGAGACGCTTATGGAACCATTTCTGTGTCAACATTTTAAGTTTCAAAACAAAATACTCAAAGAAAGAACCTAGTGTTTTGTTTCTGAACTCATTTCTGACTTGATTCTTACAAAAGTCAGAAGCTGTTTATTTATTGCCAAGAAACATAAACCAAAATTCAAAATTACCCGATAATTATTCAACTAAGATGTAAACGAAAGTTTTTTTTAACGTTAATCTGTCTGACAGGAGCTGCATCTCCATCACAAATGTGCCCAAAACTGTAGATACTAATGTCAGAAAACAACAGTGTTTCCATTAAATAAGAAATGCAATTAAAATCACACATGACTGAGTTTAACTTTGATAAATAATTAAAAGACATCATCCTCCCACCACTTCCTGTCGTCTTGTTCGGCGTTTCTGTCAGTAGAAACATCCTGTTGTTGCTCTCATGATTTCATTGCAGTTTTGCAAAACATACAAATTTTTACACAGCCAAGAAAACTAGCTCTACCTAACACAAAAACTTTTTATCAAAAACACATTTTTTAATTGCCGTGTTTTTATTTAGCTAATTTATTTTTCTTAATTCCAGTTTGCAGAAGTTTATGGTCGATAGAAACACAGCTAGGGTTTGTTCAAAATGTCAGACAAGGAAGGGAAAAAGAAAAGAGAGGAGTGGTATGGCAAAAAGTTTAAAGTTTAGATAGTAATACAGAATATAAGATGACACCTTTGAGTGAGAAAAACACTGAGAAAGCAGCCCTCTGTACAAATGAACACAAGATGTATTTAGAGGCAACAGCATCCCAAGATAGCTCACAACTTTCCCTAGAATAAAGTTAATTACATTAATATTAAATAATAATGGCTATAAAATGAGCTTCCAAAGAAGAAATATTCATAAAATTAAAAAAATTGCCCCAAAATAATCAACTTTCTCAATGTCTTCAGTCAGAGGCGTCACTGAATTACTGTGATACAGACTGCTACTGGAGAGACTGAAGAAACTTTAATAATGAGTTAGAAAATTTAATTTAAACTGAATATAGCAGAACGTAATGGTTTCTGTCTTCAAACGGTTAAAAATGTAAATCTTGACCTTTTGAAATGAAGACTAAGCGACTCATTAAAAAGATGTTTGGTTGGTTTAGAGTTTTATGTTCATTAGACATGCATTCACGTCACTGTGGATGTTAATGTGAGCAACATTAAGCGTCGGCTGAGTGATTGATTCAGCCGCACGTGTTCCTGCCGCAACAAGGCAATAAAAAGATATTTGTAAGATTTAATGAGCTGATTGGGTTACGCTGCAGCTTAAATTTCTCTCAGCTCCCTTATTAGCTAATAATGGCAGATTTTATTCACACAGACGTGTTGCCAGATTAATTTTCTCCCAATTTTCAACAGTTATGATTATTTTGCGGGTTTGGGGGTGGGGGTTTTGTTCAAGATAAATGAGGTGAACAAAAGTTTTGTCAGCGCGTGTGCAGATGAATGCACAGAGAGAGCTTTCTTATTAAGCACCACTTCTGATTCTAAAAGCTCTCTCATTCATCATTCATAAACATTTGTTTTGTGCATCTCTTTCGTTGGATTCTTTTAGGAGAAACGTGTCCGTTGGTTAACCGCGGAGCAGCTCTCCACCCCGCCGGCTCCTTTCATAGCCGTTTAAAACGCACTGGTTCTGTGAAAAACCTCATTTCTGATCTCTTTGCGGTTTGAACGCGTTTCCACGCGACCGACACGCGCTGTAATTTGTCAAACAGGCGTTTCATCCATGCTGATATTTTCCATTAAGAGTGGCTTCTGTGTTGACCAGGAAGCTAATTAGCAACATGTTGCTTTTACTTTTTTTTTTTTCTCCTTTATTCGCTGGTAAACAGCTTGTCAAGTCTTTTACCATATATTTTACATCTTGCTCTGGAAACAGAGATAGAAATAACACATAGAAAATAATTAAAAGTGATGTAAGGAGAGATTTCTGCAAACGAGGGAGAGTTAAGTGGAAGCTGGCTAATGAACTCAGAATGTCAAGCTCGGATTTATCCGTCTATTGGGATTTTTATTTTCTCTGCTGGCCCTTAGCGGTGTTGTTTATGTCTCTTCACGCCGTTCTGATGGTTTAATAAAGGTTTCTGAGCTGAAACATGACCCAGCAGCCCCGCTTCTTAAGTTCCCGCTGTTGAATTTCTCTGCATTGATGTCGGCTGCAGCTTAAAAACTCAGCAGCTTCTCCCCTTTTTCAACTTCTGCACATTTTGTCACATTAAAACCACAAAACTACATGGATTTTATTGGCATTTTCATGTGGTAGACCTACAGACAGTAAGTGTAATTACACAACCAGTCACCTTAAAACATCTGTGTTTAATTTGATTTCAGCATAAATGCACAAGTTTATGTCACAATTAAAGAATAGTCTAAGTTTGGTTTCATACAAATAATGTTTGGGTGAAATTTTCCTTAATTGCATTTGTTCAATTAAATATAAAATATAAGGTGCAACGCAAAGTATTCATCCAGGTTTTTGCTTTTAATTTAATTTATCAGCAACAGGGACAAAAAACATCCCATATAATAAACTTGGAAAAATTAAAAGGAAGGAGTAAATTTACACCAAAAAACCTCAGATTAATCTCAGAAAACCCTTTTTTTGTTTGAATTTACAAAAATGTACTGATCCATTGTCTACAGAGATCTGTTTATTTTATTAAAATGTTTCGCCTATTGTTTATCTATCAGGTAAAAATAAACAATTTTAATCATTTTTGTTCTATAATGAAGAAGAAAAATACAAATAATTTTGTTCAACTTGACATTTTTGGCCCAAATTTTGGACACTAATGCTGTAAAGTGTCACTAAACATGGAATATTGAACAGGCATATAATTTATTAATACTTTATAAATGTTTTATTGTGTTTATCTCAAAGGAAAGAAGTAAAAATGTAACGTTGCTGTAACTCATATCCAAATATTTTCAATATTTTTATGGATTGAAATGCTGCTCCAGTAGCAGTCAGTATTCCAACAAATCTGCAGAGGCCTCTGACTTAGTATTTAACACCTAATGTTAAAAACTGTGTTTTGTGTTGACATGCAAAATAAAACATCCAAAAAGGGGGAAACTTTTTTCCACAACTCAGTAAGCTTAGTTTGTTTTACGAAGAAGAAAGGATAGTTAGAGACGTCGCTCATATTTCACATTTTTACAGTTAAAACATGAAGAAAATAATTTTTTCTTGTTGTTGTAACTTTACATTTTGCTCCTTTTGTTTGAAAGACGTAAAACGTGGATAAAACACTGTAGTTTCATTGTTAGCATAGCGCTGCGTTCTCTGACGTGTGATGGAAGCCATGTTGCAGACAGATTCTTTAAGACGCTCGTCCCTCTCAGTAATAACAGCTTACTGTCCTTCCTGTCATCTGACTGCTGAGTGCCTCCATTCTCTGTATTCAGGAACCTCCTAATTGGCGACACAACTGAACCTAATGGATCTCTAAAAGTCTATCTGTCGCTTGATTCTCCGCCATGTTTGCTGAAGAACTGCAGATTCAGATGATGCTGCATGTGTGTGCGCAGGAAGATGTTAAAAAAGTTGACTGGAGGGAAATGGATTCTATTTCTCGTGTGTACAGGAATATTTTTGCGCTGTATATTGTTCATCTGTGCCCCCCGCTGCGAACAGCTCGGTATCTGTGATTGTATCTGGTTGCTGTATGCAGGCATTCCCTCTCACAGATTGCGGCGCCCGGCTTCAGACTGCAGAGGATGCCTGCACTCCAAACTGCTTTTTCTCCTGCAGCTATACAAGATGTTGACTATCAGTGCAGATTATTCCCAGCCAGGCCTATAGCTTTCATGTAAATATCAGTGGGAGAGGCGTGTCGGGAAGATAAAAGGCCAGATATGGGAGTCCCATCAGTGGTGCAGGGGGAGGAGAGGAGCATGTGTGCGTCAGGGTGAGGTATTGATGGATGCTGCACACTAAGAGCTGAAGCGTCACCGTGTGAGATTGACGTGTCTTTGTAAGTAGCAATCTAACGTTCGGCTATCCTGCTATTTGGCTGTCTTCGGTTTCTAATGGACTGAGCCGGTTTAAAAGCTCCAACACCTCAGAGTCACATCTGAAGCTTTCAGGTTGTCCAATATGGAGGAAAGAAAAGAGTTCATCCATTCATCTGTCGATTATATCAGGCACCCTTCAATTCTGCCGTTGTGTCTCCGGTCATTCGTGCGTCGGTACATTTCTTCTACAATCCTTTTAGCATCCATTTGTTGTTTCTACAGTCTGGTACGTCCCTCAGTCGTGTCCATATGTCGGTTCTCCTGTTCATCGTTTCTATGGTCTCATGTGTCCATCGGTCCATCGTTTTCACAGGCTTCTGTGTGTAAGTCCATTTTTATTTGAGCATCCGTTTGTTACTTCTGGAGTCTCGTCCATTCATACATCAGTTCTCCCCTCTTTCGTACATACAAATGTGCTTTCTACTGACATTTGGGCATCAGTTTGACGTTTCTGTGGTCTCATGCATCAGTCCATCGTTTCTACAGTCATTCGTTTGTTGGGATGTTGGTTCTTGTGTGTCCATTAGTCATGTTTACAGTCTTTCGTTCATCCTTACGTCTCTTCTACAGTCATTTGTCCGTCCGTCCATCGTTTGGTCTTTTTGGTGTCCGTACATAATTTCTCCAGTCTTTGTGTGTTTCTGTCATTTCTCTGGACCTTTGTGAATCATTTCTCCGGTCGTTTGTGTGTAGGTATGTCGTTTCTGCAGTGTTGTGTCCATCAGTTGTGTGTCTGCACTTTCTTGAGCCCCTGCTTCATTTCTTCTGTCATTCTCCGAACATTTTCCATGCAGGTTTCTTTTCTCTGGTTGTTTGTGTGTCGATTTTCCAGTCAGTTGTTTCTGCTGTCGTTTTTGCTTCATTTCTCTGGTCTTTAGTGCATCTGTCCGTCCGTCTTCCCAGCTCAGCCCAGAAACACAGTCCGTCTGTGTCCTGGGTCTTTCTTTTGACTCACTAATTTACACAAAAGCAGTGCAAAACAAGCACTGAGTGCATAAAGTGCCTGTTTTGTTGCTGTTAATATAACATTGTGTTTTCATGAGCTTTAAACCATAATCATCAAACATAACCACAATAAACAGTTATAAATAATAACTTCTCAGTGTCCTAATTTAGTGAAATGCACCTGTAGGTGAGGAAGAGATATAAAAGCCTAAATTGTTGCCAGATTACCTGACAGCAGGAGCAGCAGTTCAATTGACCCTTCGTGTCCCAGATAACATTTTTAGATGGTTTAACAAATAATAAAATAATCATTCATCCAGGCTGAGGCTGATTTGAGTTTTTCTTCTCCCGCAATCAGTCAAATTGAAGCCACATGCTGCCTCTGTGCCATCGGTGATGAACGTCCCCTCTTACCTTGAACTCCAGGGTCACGACCTCGCCCTCCCAACATCGGCAGGTTCGCTCCAATCAGACTCTGTGTTTACGCTGAGTCGCAACGATTGGTTTCACGGCACGCCGAGGATAATTACCAAGGGTTTTCCCTTATTGAATGGTAATTACGAAAGACAAATAGACTCGAAGCGTCTGACTTCCTGAGTGCAACGGCTCGGCGCGTGTGCAGCTGTGGGTGGCGACGGCGCCGAGAGTCAGCATGTTTGTTTCTGCAGCTATGCACTCCGAGTACTGAGATAATTACATTTCAGGTGGCTGCTTTGAAAACCAATGTGGAAAGATGACACAACTGTACAGTTTACAGCTTCATTTCAACCATTTTCTGACTTGTTTTACACATCAGCTCAAATTAGGGTAATAAATCACCAGAGTACCACTGAATCCACTGTTTCTGAGCTCTTTTGCTAACTTTTTCTTCTTCTTCTTTTTCTGGATTAATATCATAATGACCTTTGACAGTTTGCCATTTCGAATGCTGGCTCGTTCCCGCGGCCGGTATGGACTTAACACGCCGTCCCTGTAATTGACTTCTGTCCAGGTCCTGACTGAAGGTCGCTCCGGCAGCCAGACAGCAGAGTAATTAAAATTTCTGCTGCTCTTTAAGGCTCTCATTGAAGTCCACCCTTCATTTAGAAAATCATTAGTCATGCTACAGCTAACCCCAGCTTTATATCACAAAACTTTGCATTCATGAACAATGTATAATCATTAGTGGTGTCTGGAGTAATTGAGGGTGGCAGTGGGGAAATGGCTACCTGACGACGACAGGTAGAGGCTTCGCTTCTTCAGTCACACACTGATGTGAAGAATTGCAGGGGATCTATCATACAAAATTCACATTTCTATGTTTTTATACTTTCATTTCGGTCTCTGCTGCTTCTAAGAACAATTTAAAACAAACTGCCAACCCATTTTTTGACAATAATTTAATGTTTTTTTGTTTTTGGTGTCTGGAAAATGAGTTGCACCAAAAACTTCCCGATTATTGTGTCACTTTTCAGCCTGTTACCTAGCAACCAAAGCAAAGTTTCTGCACCTTTGGTCAGCTGGTTTTACCGCTGTAAGCCCAAACATTTCCCCTCTTTCCACCAAGCCTTTTCAGAACCCGAACACAAGGTAACATTTTTGTTTTTATTTCTTTTGACAAACTAGTGCACATCCTTCAAAAGTCTGTAAGTGGAAGTATTTTGTAAAATTCATATTTTTCATTTCTTTGTACTTCCAGTTGGGTCTCTACTGGTTCTAACAACAATGCAACTGGTTTTTGGCAATGACTTGATGTTTTCTGGTGTCTTTAAAACGAGCCCTTTCAAAATCTTCCAAATTATTAAGTCACATTCTATGAGCACTTCACCGTTACCTAGCAACCCCCGCAGAGTTCTGCCCTTTACCTAGCAACCCAAACGGAGCTCCAGCATGTTTGGTCAGCTGGTTTTACCGCTGTATGCGCTGTACAATGGCTGCTGGAAAGACAGGTGTTTTGTTGTTGATTTACCATCCAGGAACGACTTGCTCCATTCTTGTTGGTCGTGCAGGATGCTCCACTTTTGCTTTTCGAAGATGTAAGGTTGTGTAATTTTGAATCAGTTTGCAGTGAGTGTAAACTTTGAGCAGCAGCTTATTTGGATTTAAAGCGACAGAAGGCTCTAAAACAGCTCATTCAGACTAAAATTTCATTATCTAACAATGATTTTATGCAAATAAACATGTCTTGAATAGCCGATCCAAACCTGATCAAGGAACCATAATAGGTCGTCTGAACTTCAAATAAGCTCTTGTTGCTCAGCTTTGAAGGCGATTAGATCCACAGCCATTATTTAATCATCTTCAGTTAAACAATTCACAGCAGAGGAATCGCTAGGTTCAGCAAAGTGTGTGCTGAAGGTAAGCCTTCAGTCACTTCGCTGATTGTTTCCTAAAGCTTCTCCAGATCCAGTTTTAACATCAATAGAGGACAAATGTCTCAATTCATTTACTGGATAAAACACAGAGATGAGCTGAATACTAACGGCTGGTTTCTATATAAATCCATCCATCCTCCATATGAAACCCCTTTAAACTTCTATCTGCCCATTTTAGTACGTCAAACAGCAAATATGCCTTCATATTAGTGGAAAACCTACTGCAGAAGTTTGGAATGAGTTGGTTTTATGGGCTGCTTTTACAATAAAAACAGAGAAAATATGGTTCCAAACACCAACAGCTCAGTGGAAATGTAGTAAAACAACAAAGAGAGATTTTTAAATTGTTCTTTATCACATTTTCTGTTTGTTTTTTGGTCCTTCCTGGGATTTTGGAGCCTTTTTTAAGCCCAAACCACAATGAGTGAGTTTTAATCAATAGAAAGTTGCCAAAGTCCACAGAAAATATCATCTTACCAAGTATTTTTCATCTAGTTTCTAGTGTAAATATCTTGGTACATTTGAAATAAAACAAAACTAGCTTACAAGTAACTTTTCAGCAACATGTTTTAAGTCAGTAATTCCTTGACATTGATGTAAAAGTATTATTTAAACTGGCTGTTTTTTTTTTTATTTAAATTTTTTTTCCCCATTTATAAGTGAAATAATCTGCCAATAAAACTGGTACATTCTCATCAATATTAAGGAAACATTGACTTAAAACATTTTATCATTTTATCTTCAAGTGTACTAACATATTTGCATTAGACTGGACCAAAAATACTTGGTAAGATTTTATTTTTTGCAGTGTACAGCAGCACTAAAAACACCAAGACATGAAAAATCAGAATCATTTCAAACTTTTGTTTTTCAAGCAGTTCAACCTGCTGATCAGTGAGGAAAAGCTGTGTGAATTGAGTCCCAGGCATTTGTAATTAGTTCGACTCTTTAGACCTTTTCCAACAATCAGCAGCCATTGACTCCACTAAACTAATACCTGGAGCTCTGAAGATGGAGTTCAGCAAAACTTTTCCAGGTAATGTTTACCAAGTGAGGACAAGATGAGGTTAGAAGACCAAACACCTTCTGAATGACTTGGTCATAAAATAGTTAGATGATGGATCAGACACAGGTCTCCTTAAATTATTAAACCTTTTCATTCTGGAAAATGAGCTGTTTTCCAGCAATTTCAGCTGAGCAGCTACAAGTTTGGTCAGCTGGATTTACTGTCGTATGTGCTGCATAATGGCTGCTGGAAAAGACAAGAGTTTTGTTGTTGACTTGCCATCCTGAAGCCATTTGCTGCATTCCTGTTGGTTGTGCTTTGAGAAAATATTTGAAATGATTTATTGAGAACTCATTTTGTAATATCACAAAAAACTGAGATGATTCGAATTTCCTCTGAACCCAAACCCAACAAGACAACACAACCAGCTGCTTCATCCAGACACTGTTCTCCTTCCGCAACGCCAAGACAAACGTCCACCTTTATTGTACTTGGCAAATAAAACGATTGTGGTTTGGACTCTGAAACAACGTAACCATAACAGGGAGAAACTCGAGCAATCACAGCTTTGTTCTAGTTGGCTGTGTTGAGTGAAGGGAGGACAGACGCATCAGAGCAGCCTGCGGTGCTGATGGAGCCGGGCCCATCCGCGGCCTTGCCAATCTGTCATCCGCTGTGTGTCCTGCAGGCCCGCAGACACAAACACACACATTTCCACACACAGCCGGCGAGTCAGCCCATGAATCAGTCATCTCCTGCTCTCCTGCGACCTCAGTCTCACCACCGTTCGTTGCCTGACTGATAAAAGCAGCGGGGCATCCTGTCACAGCCCAACAGCCTTCCTGTCCGTTTGGAGTATCCGCTCTTTGATTCCTGTGTGACCTGCAGGTACGACTGTCTATAGGTTCATCTTCCTCTACCTGGTTTCTGTTACAAATGTGCACTGTCTGTGTTCTGTTAATGTCAAAAAACACAATTTCTTAACTCTTGTGTTTTCGTTAAGACATTAAAATCACATCAATAAGTTAGTTATTAAAAATCAATCTGCTATGCCACACACAGTCCCGTTGTCATAGCAACTTGCAACAACGTCACTTTATGTTTCAGGATTCAACACCAAAAAAACCCCACAAACATTTCCCACACAAAGAGTGAAACATTCAATCCATTACAGTTTTATGTTTTCAGGCTTGATGTTCTTTTTGTGATTATTAGTAAGTGATCACTTTGGTTGATTAGCTTCCTCTGCTATTAGCTCGTCTAACACAGCGGTGATTGATTAGCTAATTTACACACCTGCTCTACAGATGATCTGTCAGAGACGATGTGTGGATTGCATGTTTTTATTTTGCAACTGAACCAAAACGCACCAAATTCCACATCATATCTGCATGTTAAAGTTGTCATAGTCAAGCTAGCATAACTGAACTACTTTCTTCTCCCTCCATATTTTTTTCTTAATAAAACTTTTTTCTGGCCTTGATATCTAGTTGTAGTAGTGTTAATAATTAGTCATTTTTCTTGTATATATCAGGTGGTCATTTAAGATTTAGCTCATTGTATTGATAGCTTAAACCAATGCTAGCCATCGTTAGCGAACAGCTTTTTGCCCTCCACCAGGGAGGTCGGCCGGGAGCTTGTTCACATGACATCACGCTGCAACTGGTCTGTTAAAGGTTATAGCTTCAACATGTTGGCATAACACACGTTTTTATGAACTGCACAATGTCCGAAAAAAATAAAAATAAAAACATCATCCCTCTACCACTTCCTGTCATCTTCTTCGGCGTTTCCACCAGTACATCTGGCTGTAAATCACATGACTTGTGTGATGCAATAACAGTATTTCTAACTGCAGTTTTGCTAAATATGCTGATTTCGATGAGGCCAAAAAAATCATAGTGCAAAAACTTTTTATCGGAAAACGCACGATTTTTCAAAACTGGCTCGGCTCCCTGTAGCTAATTTATCTTCATAATTCCAGTTTGCACAATTTCATGGCTAGTTGAAACAGTTAGTGACACTTTTGATGCATTTGAAAGACAAACGCTATCTGACCTCCATTTCCATTCAATCCTTCAAGCCCATCAATAGTGTAAGAACCAGAGTGCCGGTTTGTTTACTTCGTCAACCTCAGTGCTTTTTTTTTTCTTTGCATTTGGCTCATTTTAAGGTGGCCAATTATCAGCCAACCAAGCATCGTAAACAAAGTCACAGAGTCGCATGTGGCCGGTTAATTGGACAACTTTTGGCTAACCTGTCATCTTGCCAGGTTAGATGTTTTAAAGATGCTGCAGGGGGTAGAGGTAGGTGGCTGTGCAAACACCTCTGATTTGATGCCCTGTAGCGTCCCTGCAGCTGATTATTATTGATTTGTTTGCAGGAAGTTACAGAAAAGCAGATGATTATTAATGTTGCCGTCAGTTTGTCTCTTTCTGCAGGAAAACACATGCCAATATCGTCTCCTCTTCCAATAAATTAGCGTAGTTGCGGTTTGTTTATGTTCCTCCAGACAAGGAAGTGGAGAAAATGTCTTCCTGCACTTAAAACTTAAAGTATTTCTTTCTGCTAAGTCTATTACATTTATGAAACTTACCTAAAAATGATTGTTGTATCAAAAAGGTCCTACTGAGTACTTAGAGAGGCACTGACAGAAAATGCTGAGTCACTGTGATGACTCGTTAAAGTGAGCAAAATTTTAAAGGTGACCTATTATCTTCCTTGAACAGGTTAGGATACGTTTATGAGCAACACAAAACATGTTCATTACATTTTTCCACAAAATCCTTCTTAGATAATGAGATTTTAGTCAGAATTAATAGTTTTGTGGTGTTTTGTCTCTTTAAATCAAACATCCCCCATCTCAACGTTTACACTCGCACTTGAAAATGCCTGCAAACAGATGTGCAATTATACAACAGCACATCTTTGAAAAGCAGAAGTGGAGCCTCCTGCACAACCAGCAATAATTCAGGAAGTTGTTCCTGGATGGTAGGTCAACAACAAAACTCTGGCCTTTTCCAGTAGCCATTGTAAAGCACATACAGTGGTAAAACCAGCTAACCAAATGTGCTGGAGCTCAGATTGGGTTGCTAGGTGACGACGCTGTGGATTGTGACTTAACAAGCAGAAGGTTTTTGAAATAGCTAATTTTCCAGACACCAATAAACATTATTGGTTAAAAAATGCCTAGATGTTCTTTTTAAGTGCTTGGACTGCTTTTAGAAGCAGTAGACTAAAATGTAAGTACAAAAAAGTGAAAAATGTTCATTTTGCCCAATAGGTCCCATTTAATATCGGATCAGATTTACTTATTGGACCAAAATTGATATGCTAAAAAATATGCCGATACCGATGTCAATGCCAATATATATTCTTACTTAACTTCCAGGATGAACCGTCTAAGTTACTGAAAATTAGTGGAAAGTGAATATATAATTTCCTAAATTCCCTCATACACAGGTCTGTCACAATAACTAATTCTGCTAATCAGTAAATTGTCCCAGAAGTTATTGCGATAAACCATAATTGTTGTTTTGACAACAATTATTACCATTATATTACAATATGTTGGTAATAAACACATTCTCAAAAATGGACATTTAACACAGGAAATGGAAGACATTTGAAATAAACAAATAAACTAAACAACAAATAAAATCAATTATGAAGTCTCTGTAAACAAAACTGTCCTTCAGAAAAAGGGACAGTTGAGACCAAAACACTAAACTCAAGACTTTTTTATCCAGTTTTTAGTAGAAAAAGAGAAACAATAACTTGTAGAAATGGAAATGATTGAGTTTGTTTTCATTTATCATGCGATTAATTGATTTATTGTTTATTATGACAGATCTACACATAGGTAAAAACGTCCAATGATGACTAAATTATTGGACTTTTAATGACTTGCAATGTTATTCACATGTAATTTTAATGTCATTTCTTATTTAATGGAAACACCACAGCAGAATATAGACAGAGATTTGTGTGTATTTGTAATGGAAACTTGTGAGGATCTTTACTCAAAGTCGTTTCTTTCCTTCCTCCACGAAACGTGGCAGTATCGGCTCGTTCTGGACGATGTTGTCTGTTTTGCCAGCAAATCAGAGTTGGAGGTAAGCAGCTTCTGAAGCCGCCTGATGAATAAAACATTTCTAAAGACAATCAAATTCTGTTTGACACGTACAGTCGAATCACATCCCCGGCTCTCCTGATGGCTGTAGGCTAGAAGCGCCGGCCGGCTCTGCTGCTTGTTCAAAGTGTCGCGGGGGAAGTGAGAAAGAGAAGTCCATTATCTGTTCCCTCTCACTTAAACAAGGTGGCTCCCCCCCCCATCACCACCAACCCATCACCTATGGACTTTCTCCCATGGTTCAGCAGCAGGGAAGGCTGGTAATTGGTTGGACTGCTGCACAGTCAGAGCAACACTGTTCTTTTCTTACCTCATTAGAGACACCCATACAGTCGCGTTGAAATTTCAATAAGCCGTTTGATTCCAACCGCTTTGACATTTGCGGGATATTACATCGACTGAATGCAGACGCTGTATTTATATTTCATCGGCTCGACTTGTATGACAAAAAAAAACATGTGAGGCGGAGGATCAAACATGCTGGGAACGGTTTGTTCACACGGTTTGAGCAGCATGTATGTTTCATGATAAAGATGGTTTTTACTACTTTGGTTGATTTAACTGTATGAAACTAAACACTTTAATCCACCTACGCTTTCTACCGGCAGAGTGGTTTTGATCAAAATGCCTGTAATGGATTTGGAAGGCATTGTAAACATCGCTTTAATAGTTGTTTATACATTAGTTTAGAAAGTCCCTGTGCTTTTTGCATTCATAATTCAGCAGATAAATGCTCTGTTTGCTTTAAAAGCTGAAAAGATTTCAAGAAAATTAACCTAAATGTAAAACTCGCTGTCTCAAAGCAGAGCGCCTTGTGAGACAAAATAGACGTTGTTTAATAAGACAAAATGTTTTCCTATGAAGAGACGTGTGAAAAAATACTGGAAATGTGATATTTTCCTGTAATTAGTAAATCACAGGGCTAATTAACATGTTTGTCTTTTCTCACTGTTTCACACATTCAGACACCTTTCACTTATTAAACACGTATTCTTGGCGTACAAGGTAAGGTTTTATTTTTATGCTCAGTCCTAAAGTGTTTCACCGTTTTTTTCTCTCTGCATTTATTCTTTTACAGAACCAAAACTTAAATTAAACCCATCATGGTGGAGTTTATGTGTATATGAGTAAATATGTCTTATTTTTACTGTCAAGTAGACATTAATTTATATAATTAATGTAAATTTCAGTACGATGCAAATTTGACACACTAGGCACTTAAGGAATAAAATTGTCTTTTTGACCTCAGTTTGCTGATTATTTTATTGATGCTGCTTTTGCTGATACAAAACATTGAAATTTACTCAAAATACACTGCAAATTAGCAAACAAGTAGAGATAAATTGGTGTTTAAACACAATTATAAATTGCACTGATGCTGCTTTTAGTGATAATGTGAAAAATTCAGTAAGAATAAAACTGGAAAATCAAATATTTTACTTCTCTAGTGGAGAAAACAAAAAACTAATCAATAATTATCCAGACCCACTGATTTTAGTAAGTTTTTCATCCCTAGTTTTAACTCCAAAGTATACTCCGCAAAGTAAACATAAAGCAGCATAAATCTGACTTTTCTAGAGTTTTACGTTGAGGAAAATGATTATTTTAGTGAAGCAATCTATCCTGCTGAAGTAAAGTCGGCTTGTTAAATAGACATCATGATCTGGGTTGTTATCCCGGGAACGAGGGGGGAATCACTCGTACCGATATGCGGTTTCGTTCTTATCTTTACTTGAATTCATCTGATAGGAACAGCTTTAACCGAAGATGAAAACAGCCACACGTTTCTGGGTGTGAGCTCGCCACATAGGGAGTTCTTCACACAAGAACTGAATGTAAAGTGGATCATTTGCATCTCGCGCCTTAAGACTCACTTTGCATTTTATGTAAAATTCTCATGATTTGATCGCATTTGCAAAATCAGAAAGGGAAAAAAAGTGATAAAAATGTAAAATATGTTTCAGGACTTTTGTACTGACATATATTTTCATTTAGGTGAGGAATAATGAAGGTTTTTCAGGTGTTGGTTTAGATGTTCCCTCCAACCAAACAACACCTGTCTGTTTTACACGGAGGACCTGATTCAGCACTGCCTGCCTTCTGCTGCGTAACTACATCTCCATAATGTTTTGGTGCTGACTATCGCTCTTATACTACAGATATATCTGGAAAATTTACCCCTGAAGCAAATTATCCGCTTTTGTTTCTTCATCTTTCATCCTCTCTCCCTTTTTATTGTTATTATACAGGCTAATAGATATAGTTTGCCTGTGTTTGTTGGTGATTATATGGGTTGGATGAATTCCCAGATTGCTTTTGTTTTGTTTTTTTTCTCGTCCTGCCATTTGCAAGGCCTTGTGGGATATGACTAATGTGGTGTTGTGCTTAAAGGATTGTAGTGTCTGGTGCGAGTGTACCCTGGGTCGCGGTGAAGTTAATTACCTGGGATTGAACAGTTACTTTGTCGCTTCTCCTGGGATCCAGTCAGCCGGCAGGAGAGAAAAGCGATGAGTCCTGAACTGGCCGTATATTCAGGTCGCTGTGGAAGATATTTTCTCTCCACATTTAGTTCTTATTTGTTTGTTCTGGATGTCGTCGAATGGCTAAGAAAATGTTTGTTGTTGTGCCATTTAGTTACTTATTTATCCCCAAAATAAAAACCTTGAGAAAAGTAAACATTTCTGCCCATTCAGACGCCAACGCCAGAGTAAACTGCATTGGTAAAAGAGAACCAGCAGCGGGACTTTAAGTGTGAATTCACACCAGTCATGTCTAATTGAACTCCAGTTTGTTTGCGTATAAAGTCCGGTTCAGTTTGGGAGGTGTGGATGCGTAAACAAACCAAAAAAGTGAACTCTGGCCCGCCTACAAACCTCGAACCCGGCTCAGATGAAGTGAACTCTGGTGTGGTTTCAATGCGTATGTGAACGCCAAGGGGACTGGAGACCGCTCCAAAAGCAGGAAGTTGACTACAATGCAAGGCATTCTGGGTAAATAAAACCAAAACAAATGCAAGAATCTAATGCAAGCATCAGAAATGGCTTGAAATCCTACAACCACTAAAATCTGACGCCACTTCATTTTTGTTTACATTTTGTAAAGAAGGAAGTTGCATTACTTCTTTACAATACAAAAACACTGTTTTTTTCAGTGGTTCTCAGTGCAGCGCCCCCACAGGCGAGGAGGAGAACAGGTGTAGTGTGAAAGAAAACCACAGCAGCTGAAAATGTAACATGTTGCAACTTTACTCCTCAATCTAACCGAGTCTAGTGGACATTTTTTCCGGCCTCAGAGATCGGGGGGGAAAGGACAATTAATCTGCTTTCATGTCGTCAAGCAGATACGACACAAGTCTGATTTTTCTTTTGCCCATTCATGACCTAAATCTAACTTTGTCATGTCTGAACGGCTCAATTCAGATCATTTCAACCCCAAAATATCCAATTAAACTGGCACTGATTTTGATATGTACCAGAACGGTTTTATTTCTTTTTATCCAACTTTTACGTCATGCGTGAAGTTTGATTGCGGTTGCATTTAATTAGTATGAATGATTACTCAGCAAATTATTCATTTGCTGAGTAATTGAACTTCTGTTCCTGTCTGTTATGCAAAATAAATCTGGATATAAATTTACTTCATCCAAACAGTTATTTTTGTCTCTTCAGATCTTCATGGTTGGATGTTTTTATGCTGCAAGAAATTTCCTCATGTTTTATACTGATGTTGAGTAACTTTGTAATTAAATTAGTGTGATTACAGGTACTAGATGACTTGCACAAACCAATTTACAGGTAACAAACTTTAACAAAGAAATATTCAAATCAAACTTGGCCCATTTTGTATTTTTATGTAAGCTGAAAATGTGAAAAACAAACTTTATTTTTTTGTATCCAGCTACAAAAAAACATTTATTTCTTTATTTATCACTATAAAAATATTATTGGACACAACAGAAACACAAAGGAGAAGAAACTGTTTTTCAATATAAAATAAAAATTTTCCTCTGTAGCTCGTAGAGTAAAGTGAGATTTCTCTTCTCCTTTCATCCCTGATTAAAAAGGTCTATGATAACCCGGATTTTGTTGTTGCAAAGTTGCAATTGCTTTCCTGAGCAGTGTAATTATAAAGCTAATATTACGGTGAAGCTCTGAAAACAAAACCTTGATTGCAATTAATTGGATTTAGGATTTAATGTGCTTTAATTTCCATGAACACCTGAGAGAATTCACGGCTGATGGAGGAAAGTAAAACTCATTAAACTTTGTACAGTCATCACCTGGACTTCAATGGCAACGCCGCGGCAGAGAAGTCGACAATTTTTACCCCGCAGGATCCGAAAACAACAAAAATAAAAAATCCCTTCAGAAAAAGAAGTGTTTTAAAGCGCCTAAATGTGGAAGTTGAAGAAATAAAAAGGGGGGAAACATGCAGAAATCCCTCTGAGCGTTGGAGCGTTTATCAGGGGATATGTATCCCAGACTAGTTGGCAAGTGTGCAGTGAAGCCTGCCATAGTGTCACGCCGCACTGTGGCTTTTAATAGGAACACGGCTTAAGAGGCCCTTACATCTTTCGTTTCACTTGAAGTTGTCACTCAGTAATCCCTCGGTAAAGTGTAATGCCGCTGGATTAGCGCCGCAACCCCAGATTTCCAAATTATCATCGGAAAAAGCCCTCTGAATGATGTCGCTAATAGGAACCAAATTATGCAAAAAAAGGAAGAAGGGGCACTTTTTCCTTTTTTTTTCTTTTTACACTCTTTCAATTTGTCACATCAGTTTCTCTCTCTCTCGTTCTGTAGAACTTTTATAACAGGCAGATTAGCATGGCGCTGTGTTCGTGTCCACTGGCTGCTTGGAAGTGGAGGCAAAAAAAAAAAAAACACAACATCACAGGAGGTTTTATTAATAGGGGGCAGACTGAGTCCATCTGTGGTTGAGCTCAGGCCTAATCCTTCCCTCTCACTGAATGAGACTGTAGAAATTCCCCATGATAGCTCGTGTCAGCGGCTCTTGGAGTGGGCGGGGAGGATGAGCAGCGCGAGGAAGGAGAAGGAAAAGCTGCCTCCTCCCACCGCCACCGGTCCCTGGAGCCATCTTAACCGAAACGCCAAAACTAGAGCTGAAAGCCAAAACACTTCCCCGTCTTTCTGCCGACCCTGTTCAGAACCCACACACACACACACACACACACACACACAGTCCAACGTTTTCCTTTTCACAAACCAGTGTCCGCTCATCCTTCAAAAGTCTTATGTTTTATGCTAAATTTACATCTTGCACTTTTTTTCTACTTCCATTTGGGTCTCAAAACAACAGAAATGCTTAAAAAAAAAACACCCAGCAGGTTTTAGGCAATAAGTTAATATTTTTTTGGTGTCTAGAAAATGAGCCGTTTCAAAAACCTCCCCATATTCTACGGGCATTGGGCCGTTCCCTAGCAACCCCGGGAGAGTTCCACCCGTTACCTAGTAACCCAAGCTGAGCCCCAGCATGTTTGGTCAGCTGGTTTTATTGCTGTATGGGCTGTACAATGGCTGCTGGAAAAGAAAAGTGTTTTGTTGTTGACTTACCAGATAGAAATCACTTTCTGCATTCTTGTTGGTTGTTCAGGAGGCTCCACTTCTGCTTTTCAAACACATACGGTTGTATAATTGTGCATCTGTTTGCTGCCATTTTTCCTGTGTAAATTGAGCTACGTGACAAGCTGCAGCTTATTTGTATTTAAAGTGAAAGAGGCCCTAAAACAGCTCATTCTAGTGAAAATCTCATTATCTAAGAATGAATTTGTGCAAAAATGTAATGATTATGTTTTGTACAGTTCATAGATCCATAATAAACTGTTTAAGGAAGCAAAGTAGGTCACCTTTACAAAGCTTTTAATTCATGTATCTAAAATTAAGATCTTAAAATGTTTTGGTCTTAAATATGTTAATGCCAGGTCTTAAATTATATAGTGGCAGGATTATTTAATCTATGTATTTTGTTTTTGTTCTGTCTGGTAAAAGTTTGTCATGTCCATCTTCATTTCGTCCTGTGATTAAAGGCGATAGATGGTACCGCTAACCGGCTGCTAATACACCATTGCTAACTAGCTAGCTAGCTTTTCTCTATGAAGTTTGCCGCCCGATGGCTGGACGAAGTTTGTACATTTCTGTAGAGGTATATGTCTTAACTTCATTCAAAATGGTCTTGAAAAGACTTAAATTTATCACAAGTTATGTGGGTGAAGTTCATCCATTTCTGTAGAGATACAGGTCTTAAATTCCATTCAAAATGGTCTTTAAAAGTCTTACATTTATTGCCAGTTGGCAGGAGGATGTTTGTTTTCACCACTGGCTCGACCCACATGATTTCCTATATTAATATTTTTTTTAAGTCTTAAACTTCATTCAAGTTGACTGAAAAGGTCTTAAAAGGTCTTAGATTTGAACGTTCCTGCCTCCTCCTTCGTGTCTCTCACGTTCACCAGCTCCATGTTCTCTTGTTGGATCTGAAAGACTTCCTCAGAGACTGCATCTGAGTCGTGTTAAAGCTCGTTTTATTCTGCTGTTTCTGACTTTGTCAGATTTGTATCAAAAAGCCCCGGATAGGAATCTACCAGAACACCTCCAATTGTCCATCTTTTTTTTTTTTTTATCCCATCATTGCTGATAAAAGAGTAGAGCAGGGCGTGTTCCTGTCGTTCCACTTCTCTCTCCAGACGCAGCCAGGGGACACAGGAGGAGGGATGATGGGAGCTTCAACCTGCCCTCACAGCACAATTGGGCTGCCTGCCATGGGCCTCATGATTTATGATGCCATCAAAATGAACACCGGGTTTTTTTTTCTTTTACTTCACCAAGGGTCACTGTGTTGTCTTAGATGCCGCCATCTCCCAGGGTGCCGGGACGCTCTCTGAACCGAAACAGGGATGACTTACAGTGGCTTTTGTCATGTTAGAACCAGAAAACCTTAATGTGTTTTATTGGGATTTTATGGGACGGGATAATTAAAGTAGCGCATAATTGCGAAGTGAAGTAAACCTAGAGGGGTTCATATGTTTTCACCCCTAATTAAATTGTCTTTACAAGTCGCCTAATTACTAATAGCTCTGGTCAGATGTAGCTTCATCCATCTTCCATTGACCTCTGACCTTTCACAGGTCCTACAAGCTGCTCTATTTACTGTTGTACAAATAAATCTGCAAACAGGTGAGTTTTCTGCTAATAATTTTGTATTTGTAGATTATATTGTGCTTCTTTATCTGCATTGGGGTTTTTTTTTCTAAAGATTGATTGATTCTCATTTGTTTCACCTTAATAAAAAGTCTCTAATTAACAACATTGACCATTTTTAAGTGGCTTTATTGTCACCCATCCATCTAGTCAAACTAAATCTCCATCCATTCAGTTCTAAAGTGGCCACAACCAAAAACCTACCAAACCCTGACGTTTGTGTCTTCTGGTTGTATTAATAGTATTTATTTAGCAGTATGAGCCACACACCACGTTTCCTTTTCTTCTTTTTAGTAAAATTGTCAAAACATATAAGCCCTTTTTAATCTGCTTTATATTCATGTTCTACGCTGAAGTTTGTGGAAAACGAAGAAGTTTGAGGAGCGTGGAAACTCCCACAAGGTGCTGCGTCTCCGGCAGTCTGTGTCCATTTATCTGCTGTGCCTGAATACAATGTTAAAATGCAAATCTTGAATTTTTAATATTCTGTTTCATTCCTGGAAGCTGTGATGGAAGTCGTTTTCTCCCTTTGTTGCAGAAAAGGAGCGCTATCTTAGATGCAGTGTGCCTACATAGTCTTTAGATGTTAGCACCAATTACCAGAGAAACCTGCAAAGCCGTATATCTACACAGGAAGGACTGCAAGGCTTTGAATATCACCTTAAATTGCAAGCTGCTGAATTCATCCCCCTTACATATGCATGAAGCGACGCTATTGAAATCTCTGCAGCGGTGGGGAAAGAACTCCCTCACTCTTTGCAAGGCTCTGGAAGAATCATCATCGTTTAGCAGGACCCGGTCTGGAGAAGTGAACGTGACGAAATCTTTTTATAATACCCATCCAAACCGCCGCCGCCGCCTCCTCCCAGCCGGAGCACCACCAGTTCATCCTCTGATGGAGGGGAGACGGATTTGTCCCCGTCAAAGGGCTCGGCTCGATTAGCCGCGCTCACTGAGCATGCCCAGAAGCAGAGGCCCTGCCGTTGAGAGGCATCGGCTCCGGTCGGGGAGGGGTCGGTTAATGAATGCACGCGTCCAAACACAGGGTGTCATGCAAATATGAACTCTCCCCCCCGACGAATATCGCTGCACATTTGATACAATCCCCTCGTGCCGCTGCATTTCGCCTGTGGCGGAGGGCCCTGAACCACGGCTACAGATTTAACATCCGAGGTCCTGTGGAGCGGGAGGTCCCGAAAACTGCCGATGAAAATCCTTTTCAGACGCTCGGCTGTGATTTATTTTACAGCGTAATCCAGAGAGGCTCGGACTCCCAGCCTCCAACTTTATTTCATTTTATGTTTTATCATCAAATCAGGCCGTTTGCACATCCTTCAATAGTTTTGGTAGATTTTTGTACTTCTGTTTGTGTTTCTACTGCTTCTTAAAACAACCCAGGTACTTACAAAAACGACACCCAACATCTTTTTGCAATGAGTTAAGGTGGGTTTTTTTGGTGTCTAGAAAATTAGCCATTTCAAAAAGTTCCAGTGTGTAACGTCCTAAATTACCTGGCAACCCAAGCAGAGCTCCAGCATGATTTTACGGTTGTACAATGGCTGCTGGAAAAGACAAGTGGTTTGTTATTAACTTACCATCCAGAAACCACTTGCTGCATTCTTGTTGGTTGTGCAGGAGGCTCCACTTCTGCTTTTCAAACATGTAGAGTTGTATAATTGTGCATCTGTTTGCAGCCATTTTCTCGAGCGAGTGTAAACGTTGAGTTAGCAGCGACTTATTTGGATTTAAAGTGACATTTAACATTTGATGTCCTGTGAAGCAGGAGGTCCTGAAAACTGGAGCTTAAATTCCCTTTCAGACGCTCGGCTGTGATTTATTTTACAGCGTAACCCGAAGTGGCTCGGAGTGCCAACCTCGGTTAAAAGCAACACTCGCTGGGTGCTCCGGCTGCAGAGTCATGACATTTTTATGCTCCTCAATAAACACGTCTATTAAATTCAGATGACTCGCCTCAGACTGTGACTCATTCAAGAAGAAAAGTCACATCTTTGCAGTATTCCTTTATGAGGAAAAAGCGATGTTTGCCAGCAGAGCGTCGGTGATCTGGGGTGAATTAGCCTTGTGGCTCTGCGAGTTTTTGTGAGAGCCTTAAATTATCCTCATTGACTAATCTGCTGATCAGCGTGAGGCGTGGCTGCCGATCTGTCAGGAGAGAATTATGTTTGATTATCGCGTCCCGTCAGGAGAATCTCTGTGCAAGGTCACAGGGAGCCGCAGAAACGGCTGCTTCCTCTGCTTCCCTCCGACTCCAATAAGCGGAGAGTAGTCACAACAATTTGTTGCGGGGATGTGAGAAAATAAACTGTCCAAAGATGGATCCTAATCCCTGCACTGTGAGCTTTTTCTCAAAAGGGAAGAGAAATTGCAACACCATTCACAAGTGATTTTGTGCTGATTCTGAAAGAGCTCATTGGAAACGGCAAAAAGGTTGGCGGATAATTGGGAACTGCTGATAGCGCCGTGTTCAGCATGTACACATGCAGACCAGGGAAGACCTCATCAGTCTACCGAGGTGGTGATATCTGCTTAGCGTAAATACGCATTAGCATGTAAATCTACACTTTAATTGACCTGATTGTAAAACCAGATCCTCTACTTATGGGGAGGTTCTGAACCAGACCGGATGTTGATTTAGTGTGCGCCGTTTTTGGCTCTTCTTACAGAAACGTTGGGCAAATACACATCAGACATAATAATCAATGATCCGGTTATTATTAATCAAAGGCAGATCAATCAGGTGCTTCTTTTAGCCGTGATTGAAAATGATGGAAGATGGAACCAGGGTTCCACTTCCTTAGATCTTAAAGGAGCTTCATTTCCATTCTAACTTTTATTTATGCCCACTTTTACACAAGTTTACCAACTATTAAGTCTTAAACGGACACTCAGAAATCGACTGCATGGACTAAAAGAGACAGGACTGAGTGATGATCCATGTCTGTTGGACAGCTGGCTCCTCGCTTAGCCCCGCTGTGTGGGGACGCCCTCACTGGTCCTGCCAGAAATCATAAACTGGGCTAATTATGTGAAAACTCATCACTATCCCAACATGCCCCATTACAGATTTCTTCTATTTTCTATTGTTTGTCACGCTTAAAAGCTTAAGATCAAAGTAAATTAAATAAATAAGGGAAGAGAGCTACCCAAACTAACTCAAACCTAATGTAATCGTAGCTTTTAGTAACTCATGAATGAATTTTAATTTATCACTTTGGTTTGGTTTCTAAAGCTACATCCAGACTAAATCTAAGCAAATACCAGAATCATCTTTACCAAACCTTTACAGAAGGTTTGTGTTTGTTTATGTTTAGCATAAAGCTAACAAACACGCTAGACATGCTTGTTTACGTCTAGCGTAAAGCTAACCTAGCGTGTGTTCGTTTACGTCTAGCGTAAAGCTAACCTAGCGTTGTGTTCGTTTACGTCTAGCGTAAAGCTAACCTAGCGTGTGTTCGTTTACGTCTAGCGTAAAGCTAACCTAGCGTGTGTTCGTTTACGTCTAGCGTAAAGCTAA
>CAEFZY010005336.1:0-23839 GCA_903066815.1 Brachyrhaphis roseni | reverse complement strand
TTTGGTTGTTTTTTTTTGTATTGTAGGTCTGTGAAGTTACATGAGAGGCTTTGGTAGCTTTTTTTTTTTTTTTGGGGGGGGTGGGGGTGGTTGTGGGGGGGGGGGGGGGGGGGGGGGGGGGGGCGGAGGGATTAACCACAAAGAATAGATTGCAATGTTAAAACCTGCAGTTTATATTAAGAGAAATTCCATCCATTATCTAGCAATCTGCTTCCATTCTGGTCCATAGTCTGCTCATTTCTCCAACTGATTACTGCATTCCCTCACCAAAGATTTACCTGGATTTTAGCCTTGGGAACCATTCAGCTGTCCAAAACGCCTGGGTGGACCTAGCTCCGCCTTGAAGGACGAAGCTCCTCCTTCCTGAAGGCAGAGTTTCAGAAAGAACAAGAGATTTTAAAGAGACAGGTCCAATTTCAAAGCATTAAATTACAAAGTCAAATTTCTTTTAAGTCCTATTTGCTACATATAGCCTTTTTATAACAACTGATGTTAATATAGTGCTAAAAAATGATACCATGTGCATGGAAACACATAATGCTGCCCCTTTAAAGCTAAGAGTTACAGCTGGCCTCTCATCCATCTCCAAAAATATCTCAATTGCTGCTGTTTTTACTTAAACTGTGGGAGGAATTAAAACAACAAAATTTTTGATTTCATGCTTAAACAACAGAACAGGAACTCCCTGTTTGATCAGCGGTCCTCTGACACCAAGACAGATGGACACTGAGACAGAACTCCAGTGAACGAATGAGGTCTTCAGGGGAATGAGAAACAAATGAACACAAGAGTAGAAAGAGGAAAAGATCGATGCTTTATCAGCGTTCCCAGACCCTAAAATCTCTTTGGCTCCACATCAAGATAACTCCGGTTTGCCTCTGTTGTTTTTTTTTTTAAGTCCTGTAACAATTGATTTTATTCTGCAATTAATTAATAGATTTCCTGGTTGTAATTGTCGACGGATTCCCACACACACAAACGCCCTGTGGGTGTCTGTGCACAGAAAGAAGGGAGGAAGATATGAATGGAGGGAGGAATACAGAGTCGTTTGTAAAGTGATTAAGGAGTTCATTTATTTCTGTTCTGTTTAAGAAAGCAGAAATTGCTAATGCAGATATCAAGAATGAGGGGGAAAAATTAAAAGAAGCTTCGGAAGAGGTTCTGCGTGTGTGAAATTTTGCTAATGACATTTCAGTGTAAGAAGCAAAATGCCATCAGCAGCTAATTGATTAATTAGCCATTTAATGATAGCAAATGTGTTGCTTACTTATTCTTTCAGTACACAGTATGAGAACCAGCAGCTCATAGTTATCACATTCTGAGGCATCCAAGAAGAAGAAACTGATTTAATTTGTTTAAATACTAAATATTACCAATATGAGCGACTTAATGTTGCCAATTAAAGTACTTTTAATGTCAGACAACGATAAAAAGTGCAGTTTTGAAATGATGGGTTGATATATTAAGGGAGAATCCAAACCAACTCCCTGTGTGAAAAGGTTAATTACTCTCTTCCATTCACCTCATAATTATTAGAACAACTGGATTCAGTTGTTGACATTACATTACCACAATAAGAGGTTATGTCACATGAACAATCTGCTTTAAAGAGGCATTTTTATGTATTTTCCAGCCTCATAGTATCTTTTTATAACTCAATAAAGTAACTCTGTCACATCCAGCTGTTATAAAAATGTTGTATAACATATGACTTAAAACAAATGGACTTCGTAATTTAGCACATTGTAACTGAGCCACTGTCTCTTTAAGAAGCTTCTGCTCTTTCTGAAACTCCGCCTATAGGAAGACATCACAACATGGCTCCTCTATTAACCCTTAACACACAGCTGAATGGTTGCCATGGGAGATGAAATGCTTTCTCGGACATGGAAGAAAGAACCGAGGCAACATTCAAGGAATGTTTTTGATGAGGGAATAACATAACATACCATGATGAAACGCTCAAAGAAGTTGATTTTGCATAATGTTGTCCCTTTAAGGCATCCCATCACATTTGAATGAGAAATAAGACAGACTTTAGCTAGGCCACTCGAGAATCCTAATTTTTGTTTGGTGTTTTTCCGAGGTTATTTTGAACCTCCCCAGGTTTGATCATTGATCAGACCTGGGGAAATTGATATTTCATAATTAATGAAGAAACACTGTAAATCAATGCGTGCTATTCTGATTTGCCACAGTTTGTTCTGCCGTTTCTTTGGAAAGAGCATAATATGGTAAATGAAATGAACTTATAAGGTGCTTTTCCAATCATCTTGACCAGTCAAAGCGCTTCACGCTATTCAGCCATTCACAAACACTCACACATTTATACCCAGATACGGTGGGTAATGTGGGGTTAGGTGCCAGTGACATGTGGAAGCAAACCTACAATCTTCCGATCACAAGACGACTACTCTACCCTCCGACTTCTGACTTAGTGACTTAATAAAACTATGAGGAAATGAGATGAACACATTAAAAGACCGTCAAGCTAAAAAAAATACAAAAATGGCTTCATGGCAAACCCGATGACACTATGTTTACATGTGCCCAAGCAATAACTCGCACAAACAAACTATACTATAAGATAAAGATGGTCCAAAAGCTGGAGTCTGTTATTAAACTTGACATGTTTTTTTTTTTTTTTTTTACCCTCTTCAAACACTGTTCTCATTTTTCATTTTAGACGATAGCAAAAGCTTTTACCTCTGCCACAGTCACCCCTGGGTGATGTTACCATAGAAGCCTTCAGAGCCAATAAGGCAGAAGGACTTTCATATCCTTCACAAACAAACAACAGAGATGCGTCTCCGGTCTTTTTTATTTTTTCCCTGAGTTTGTCCCCTGTGTTTACCTCCGCCTCCACAGTCATCTCACCCTTCCCTCTGAGGCCTTCCTCCGCCCACTCCTCTCTCCAGACCCAGATCCTTTATTTCCTCTCTCTATCTGTCTGCGGCGGCTCCGACTGGCCAGGCGGTGGAGCCCACCTCCTCACGCCTTACCCCCGCGCCCCCACGCTCAGGCACAAGCACGACTTTCTTTCAAGAGTTCCTTTTGTTAACCTGAGAGTATGAATTTTAAATACGGCTCATAACAACCCACTGATGTGAACTCCGTGACGCCGCAAAGCGTGCCGTGAAGAAGTTGGCGCCTTAACATCGAAGAGTCTGTGGGCGCCGGTAGAAAGGAAAGCAGGGAGCGAATCAATCAGAGGGACATCAGGTGAAACTAAATAGACGGGGCATAAAATTGGATTTTTCTCGAGTAAGCAAAATGGGGAGCTTTTACTTCTTCTTAATATCAGGCCGTATGAAAACGTTCTGCTCGATAAGAACATGTAGGTTTGTTCTGTGTCGCAAAACTACTTCTGGTTTAAAGAGAATCAGCTTTGCTGTATAGGAGATTTAATTAAATTTAAGCACAGTGGTGGAAAGCAAGTCCCATAAAATCACATTTCAATGCAGAATTTGAGATTTGGTTTATTATAAAAGTGGATAAGCTCTTGTCCAAAGCCTGTAGTTTCCCTCAAGAGATGAACATTTTATGCAACTGAGGTTTATTTGCAGTTTGGGTTCATGAAATGAAGAAAAATCTGTAGCAATTATTTTTTTTTAATTTTCCAAATAAGGGTTTCTTAAATAATAAGCTATGTTAATAATAATTAGTAAGAATTGTTTGTAATCAGTGTAAAAATAATGAAGGACTACTTATCATACCTGTCTCCAAAAAGGCATTGGAAAAAATAAACAACACTGCAATTTTAAAATGTTAATGTTCAGTGTATAAATATCCAAATTAAACTTTTTCAGTCTAAGTTTTCTTTTTTTTTTTTTAAAGGGATGGTCACTAGCTGTACTAACTGTAAATTAGCCCTTTTAGCCTAGCGCTGTTAGAACACGCTAAGGCAGATGCTAACATTAGCATAATTAGTGGCTAACAGCTAACAAGTTTTGTTATTTTCACAACTTTTTACCAGCTGTTTTATAAATATATGAAAAAGGTTTGACATTAATCAGTGAACATTTCTTTTGAAAGACTTTAACATATAAGCCTGATGTTGTAACATGGCCGTACCTTTAAAATGTGCTTCACAGCAAAACGCCTGTCCAAGCTGTTTCCTGCCAGTGAACTCGGCCGTTTGACCTGCAGACCGTCATGCATGCTGCACGTTAACACGCGTTGTAGCGGTAAAGCTCTCAGATGAAAATGTGCAGGATCGGCACTCTGGCTGGATGTTCGCAGCATCATTAATTAAATGCTGACAAATGATCAGACCACCGCTTCCAATTTGTCTTGCTGGTTTTCGAGTTAATGAGCCTTTTTTTTCTTTATATTGCTTAATTTACAACATAAAGCCCCCCCACACATGCGTGCGTATATATACAGCACAAGCCATTAAGTTAATTAACCAATGCATCTTTTTTTTTTTTTTAGAAAAGGCATATCCATCACTGTAGATATACATTTACTCACAAGAGACAGCAGACAATGACTTCCAACCACAAAGACTTTCCAACATGTCTATTGTGTTTGGGAGACGAGCAGACTGGGGGGGAAACACAGCGAACACAGGAAGCTGAATCTCTTGAAAGGAGCTGAGTCTTCTTGCCGTGGATTATTATGTCCGCCGTAACGGTTTCACACTTCAACCGTTTATTGGAGTGGAGGTACAGATGGTACGGATGGTATGTGAGAAAGAGACTTTAAAAACGAGAGTTTAGGGAGGTGAGCGCCGGCATCAGGGGGTATTTTTCTGGATCGATGGAGCTACAGCTGTTGAAGAGGAGCGATCGATGGTTTAGCAAAAACTCCAGGTGGTTAATAAAATGAAGGGCGAGAGCAAACAGAAGAGGAGACGGAGAAATGATCAGAAAGATCATTTTGTAATTGGAGAGGCAGGAAGAAGCAAACAAGCACTGGTATTAGAAAATAAACTGCTCTCTTGTTTTTGCCCTTACCAAACCCAACAGATCATTGTCGTTATAGATTACATCAGGAAACCTTCAATTTCCCCAAAGTGCAATCTACAAAGAGGAAGCCATTCTAACCATTCACGTTTCTTCCTGCAAAGCAATCAATATATCTTGAGAGTTTGTTTGCTGTAAGGTAAATGTTCAGTACTGTCAAAAGGTCCATTGACAGTCATTTCATTTAGTATCAGGACTGTTAAGCCTAGGAAAGTGGTGGCAGAAAGCCTTTTGTAGACTCTTAATGAAGAGACAGATGTTACAGTTCAGTAACATCTGTTGAGGGTTGGATGCGTTCCCAGAACTGCTTAGAATTTCATCCATTCATATTAGAAACCAAGTTTCAGTTGAAGAAAAGGAACCCAAGCGCAACCATCCCTCCAGCATTGCAGGTATTGTGATGTTTTGATGATGCTATGTGTTGTTTTGTACCAGACAAGCCTATAAAGTTGCTGTCTTAAACTTGACATTTCATCGTACCACAACACGTCCTCATTCAAGGATCTGGGAGATTTTAGCTAGGCCTGAATATTTTCTTTGGAAGAAAATACTTTTGTCTTTCAATTCTTTTCTTTAGCCTCAGCGTGAGGAGATTTATCACATAAACTTTCTCTACTTGTGAAAATTCCTGAGGGTCCTTCAGAGTTGCTTTCTGCCTCTTAGCAGCCTCCTTGACCTGATTAAGCATTGAGTTCTTGATCATTTTGAAACATGTCTAGTGTTTGTAATGTCTCTAAACTCTAATTTGTTTGTGAATATGAAATCGAACTCTGATGCTGAACAAAAAACTGAACACACTAGCGAACAAACCTTGGTCTTGGTTCAGTTAAAGTGAACTCTGATGCGGTTCGAATGCGTATGTGGATGGAAAAGCAGGAAGTAGAGTAAAGCGCAGGGCATCCTGGGTAAATACAAGCAAAACAAACGCAAGAGTATAATGCTAGTGGCTTCGCATGTTTGACAAAGAGAAGAGAAATCCTGCTAACACTAAAATCTAAAGCTATTCCAATTCACCACCACTGAAAATGTAACAAATGTTGCAAATTTGGTTTCTAATCAAACAGAGTCTACTGAACATGTGAAAACACCCCTAGTGTGGCCAAGTCAAAACCTAGACTTACTATAAATCAAATTCATATATAACCTAAAATGCACTGGTCATATTTGAAAACCCCTCCAATGTGGTTGAATGACAATTCCTCAGTGCTTTAAGGCTCACATACTCTTGAAGTCAGTTGTTGCCGCTAACAGTGGCACAACTGACTAATACTAGCCAAAAAGTCTAGGGGGCAAATACTTGTTTGAACTTGGGTTAGCTTTTTCCGTAGGTGGATGAAATCGTCATTTGAAAACTGCTTTCTGTTTATTCAGGTGATCCCGCTCGGACATTAACATGTTTTAAAACCACCCTAGAGACTCGCTTCTGTCGTTAGAAACAAAATGCTTTGTACTTTTCAGAGGCTTCCTACAGAGTTCCACTGAAGTGCAGCGATTCCACTCTGAGATACGCTCACACCAGGTCGAACTTTCTCAAGTCTTTGCACTTCAAAGGTGATTGGTGCGCAGCAGTCAGATCTACGCCTCATGACGTGCTACTTCTGCTACCCCTTCGTCAGGATTTAAAAGCTGACTTAACGGAGATAAAGAAGCTGAGAAGGAAGGATTTTCACACAGGCAAGGCCCTATATAGCCCGGAATCCGAAGTGAAACCCATTGAAGGAAGGTCATCCAACAGTAAATATGATGGGATTAGATTTAGTAGCTTATCCTGCCAAGAAAATGTAATTCTAAAGTAAACTCTAAAACATGACACAATTGCCTTCCTTGCATGCGGAGGGAGAAATGAGATGTGGGTGTGCTCTACTGGGCAGGCAGCAGACGACATCTTTAGAAGTACACAGAACCCTCCCATTCACTGCAGAGAGCTCAGAGAAAGGAAATTAGGATGTAACGTGATTAGAGCAGGTTGTAATACCGATGATCTCATTTGACGGCGAAGGATCAAACCAGAATGAGATGGGAGGGAAAAAGAAAAAGAAAAAAAAAAGAGTCTATTCTTCTCTGTGCGGTGATGAGATCAGGCTTTTTGTTAGCGCCACAGTGATGACAGCTCTTACAATGCTGTCTGTTGGCGTGCCGACTAAGCTGAAGCCAGGAGGTGAAAGCTTCAATCGGGTACCTGCAGCTTCAGAGCCTCTCCCAGGCTCCTTCGTCCCGTCTCATTTGAAAGTGGATTAGTAAGGGAGAGATAAGACGATAAAGCAAGTGCCTTCTCTTCCTCCCGATACCTTCTTATGTCATTCATCAGTCCTGCTGGTATATCATCTGAACAGAGGCTTCATTTTTTCCACCCCTTTGTCCATCACTTTGATCCAGTAGAAGGGATGGGAGAAAATATTTGATTGATAGAATCTTATTCATTCTCTTTCATTGTTCTCCTTTGGTAAACGGATGTAGAGGCTCTTATAAAACATAAATGAAAGATATGTTCCTTCTTATAGTTTGACATTGTTTCACCAGGTCCTATTGGGAGGTTTGCATAATGTCTTATGCCAAGTTCACCCAGCAAGAATTTCATGCTTGATTTTTTTTTTTGACTCGATCTTCCCCTTCTGACGGTCTTAAAGGGCCGGTATCACGTAAAATCAAGTGCGACATAAAGCAATTTCGATACAACCAAAAAAAAAGACCTCATCCTATAGACAAAACGTGAGTCTTTTTGAAATTGGTGTGAAAAACTACTGTGCTACTGTTTGAAAAACGAAACTGTTCTGATCAGAAATGTAGATTATTAAAGCATGTAATAGGGGAATGTAAGGCAAAACCAAAACATTCAATATTTTGAGAAAACCATAGATGATCTTCAAGAATCAAATGTCCAGCGAGCTCAGAACGTCCAGATGTAGGTTTATCTGGGATCCCTCAAATGGAGACAGATTTCTCTAGCGTTGTAAACATGGCAGGTTTGGAAGTCCCTGTTGCTGCAACATTTACTTAATTTATTTATTCTCTCCTGTGACCAGATGATTTCCAGTGGGCAGTGAAGAGATGATCTTAGTTTCAATCTGGCGTGGCTTAGCCATCATCCAGTCTCTTTCATTCTCTCCAGATCGATTGCTGGTTGGTTTATGGCAGAACAGAACTGAGCTGAGATTTTCACAATCCCTACTATTTACTTTTTCTTAGTGTTGCTTATGGATTCATGTTCAATGCAACAAGTGACTTTAAAATATGACAGAATAGCAAAATTAAGCAGTGCAATTAGACACATTGACCAGCTGTTGCACTGGTTAAAGCTAGTTTCCATCTTAAAGGTTTTGATCAGTTATTGCTAATACCTTCTCACATGCCGCAGTACTCCAATATGCGTTTGCATTGTTCTGGCTGCTTCTCTGCTTTTTTCCCCCTGCATTCGGTCATGTCATTTCACGGCTTTTAGACTCTTGACAGCTCAGTTTTATGACTTTGTCAGGCAGTATATCATAAGAAAAAAGCATTCCCTCCGATACCTATCTGAAGTCAAAGAGCAGGTAAGTGCAGCTGAGAGACAAGAAGTCTTTTTTTTTATGCTTAAGTTTGGAATGGGTTTTAAAAGCATGATGAAATACAGTGAAACACACAGTTCAACTGTTGCTCCTCACTTGTAAGTTGATTCTGATAAAAGCGATTGCTATACAAGTAACTGTGATATCAAAGGAACCCACTTGTATACATTTACTCCCAGCTGTACGATAAATATCACATGAAGTTTGATGTTCACCAGAGGCTGATGCAGTCATAGTGAGATTCCACGAAAGAAACGGTCACGTTGCGCTCCACTTTCCTGTTATCTGGTATCATGTAGCTTGATACTATTATTATCCCCGTCTGCCCAGTCAAAGTAACACTTGTTAAGGCTCCGTTCTTATTTTAACTTACTGACAGGTGCTTCAGGAACTGCCAGACTCATGATGCAGCCACTTATGTTGCCTGCTGCTGTTTTCGACTTGCAGCCTGGTTCTGTTGGACCTCAATGCAGTATTGAATAGTGTTGACCTTGACATATTATTCAAGTGACTGGAGAACTGGGTCGGACTCTGGTCCACTATATTACTGGTTCCAGTCTCACCTAAAGAACCGGGACTTCTTTGTGTCAATCGGTAACTTTTAATCGGAGCAGACCGAAGTTCCAGGCGGGGTACCCCAAGGCTCAATCCTGGGGCACCTCTTATTTAATATCTATATGCTACTTCTAGCTCAGGTTATAAAATGAAATAAGATTTGCTACCATAACTACACAGATGATACACGACTCCATATTACAATGTCACCTGGTGACTCCAAACCTACCCAAGCACCGAACAGATGCTGAGGACAAATCAACATGTGGAGCTGTTGTAACTTTCGTGAGCTGAATAAAAACCAAACTGAAGTTACTATCTTTAGACCAAAAAGGAACCATCTACGGTTTCAGTTATTACAGCGAGAAACTAGCGATCAGGCCCAAAATCTGGGTGAAGTGATGGAGTCAAATAGTAAATTATAGAGTCACATGACATCAACCCAGTGTTTAACATTTCATAATTTTCACATGGAATCTTCTTTTCCCAGGTACAATATCATAGTGTATAAATGTTGAGTTAATCTTCCAACAGACATACCGTGATCTTTCACTCAAGTTATTTTTAATATGTGAAAATCAATCTACAAAAGGGAAATAACGTCGCTTCATGTGAGATTGTGATTGTATTCATTACTCTACCATATTGAGTTCCCTTTTCTTGTCTTCTTCCCTGTCTGCTGTGGTTTCCTTCCAGGCGTGGCTGGCTGGCTGCTTCATGATTGCTCATTCCACCCACCTGTGACCAATTATCCACAACAGCGTACTGCCCTGCGTAGCGTCTCTCTCATCACCCACTTCACAAGTTTTCAAGTTGTCTTTGCCCTGCTTGAAGGAGTTTGTCCTGTCTGACTCAGGAAGGCGATGTGCCAATCATACAGAGCGTCGTCACTTACCTGTACGATCACTCTGATGGTCGGGACGCCTATGAACCACATCAGAAAACTACAGGTTCACCAAGTCAAGCCAGAACCTTCAACTCATACATTCGTAGCCAACCGTTTAAAGTCTCAACCAGAGGAAGTAAACAAATTTTTTTTTAAAAAAACAGCTAAATTAAACAAAATATGACACAAGTAAAGTAATTTACACCCACCCAAAAGAAAAATGAACAAGCTTCTAGATGTAACTTTGGTCCAGTAAGCTCTTGTTGACACTGAAGTTGTGGGTTGTTAAGCTAGCTAGACAGATTAGCATGCATTAGCTTAGCTTGGCTAGAAATCTGACACAATTTGATCACATTGTTGAAACTTGTACAATTAATGAATGAAAGAGGAATCAGTTGCCACTCTTATTTTAATAATAAGGTTTATTTTTACCCACTGATGCATCACATGGAATATTAGAAAAAACAAAAAAGTAAATAAATGAGCAATCAGTAAAATGTGATAAGAGGAAACTCTGTCCAAGAGTAAGACCTTTTATTCTTCTAATAAAAGGTCTTAACATTTTTCTTTTCTGTTATTTGCCATCTGGTATCAGGAGAGAAAAATGAGAGGCCTTTCTCTAAGAACCCAAACTCCATTTGACCTTTCAGTTATTTAGTAGCCTCATATAAAATGTCTTTATTATCTTCTCTAATAATGCTGAATCAAAGCTAATTGTCCTCTGTTGTTCGAGGGTTAAGAACGGGTAGAAAAAAAGCCTGCTAATTAACTCTGTTATAAGATTGGACTTGAAATAAACAGAGATTCTTTTTCCATAAGAAAGTCACCAGTTCAATACAGGGATCAGAAAACTGGATAATCATATTGCTGGGTTGCTTCACAGTTTTTCAACAAATGCTCTCAGAGCAATTTGTACCTGTATGATCACTAAAGTAACAATTTATTCAAGCTGAATCGATGCAGAAATAAGCGCCTTCATTCCTTATGACAGCCATATGAGTTAATTGTATAAACGGCTTGACCTGGATTCATCATGTGGTGCAGGGAGCATGAGACATCATTTCCATACAAGATCTCAGTGAATAATGGATGAAACTCTGGCTGGAGATCATTGTTGTGACACTGAATCAGCCTACGAAAATGATGTCATAGCAAATATCCACATTATAATAATTATCAACGACATCTAAGTGGGCTTCTCACTCAGGAAGATTCGGTTTCTCTGAGCAGAATGAAAAATGCTGTTGACCATTGCCAATTTCAGACTATTTAAGCTAACATCAAACAACATGAGTAGTCTATGTAATAAAATATAAGTTTGTGTTTTGTTTGTGCCGCTGTCATTTTAAAGACATAAAGAAAAATGTTCCCCAGGGGTCATCAGAGGTCAACCACTCCCGTGGACCTGCTCACATTTGCAAAAATAAAATACATTTGGTGACAATCAATTGTGCTACGTTTGTGCAGCAAAAATTTTTGTTTGTGCAGCTTTGGCTTTGAAGCTATCAATTAAAGTTAAAACTTTTTGATGTTAAGCATCCTGGTTTTGCTTTGAGCATATTACTGAAACCTTAAAGCAGAGAAGCTTCACTTATTCCATTAAAACCAACTCATGATCACAATTGTTTACAAATGACTTTTATTTATCTTGATTTTCTGGCTTTACTATTCATACAACAGAATATTCAACATTTTACAATAAAAGATTAATTTGTTTAAATAACACTACCTTTATTTTTTGTGTCACCAAGCGCTCAAAGTTGCCCTTCTGGTGCATGAAATGTTATTTTTGGGTCTTCCATGTTGAAAGACCTTTATCGACCAACATACTCCCTGTCATCTTAGAATTATGTTCAGAGCAACATATGGCTCATTAATTTAGTGTGAAAGATTGCTAAACATAAACCTGAATTGAACAATTTTTTTTAATAAACTATGCATTCAATTGGACAAAAATGCTAATATGCTGGTTACCAAAATACAAAACTACCAGAACAACGAAGGGAAGTGTCTTTTGAACAAAAAAATACACTGAACTTTCTTAGCTTCTCAAATGTAATACATTAACTCAAATAACAGCTGACTCACAAAACAAAAAACTGCTTTCTTTCAGGAAAGCTGATCATTATTCTTTTATGTAGAGCACAGCATGAGGGCATATGCTGGTCTTTTCAGATGGTGTCGTTACTTCATTTCTGAGGTCATCGTACATTTCCCAGGTGCCCAGGAACCTCTTACAAAACGCCACATAATGCCCAATTGTTTCAGGCGTTGGACCCTCCTGAAATGCCATGATGGCCTTTAGTGTGAATCTCTCTTCTGGAAGTTGAAGGGTTGATGGAAATTCACTAAAGGAAAACTGCTTGGGATTGGGGACACATTGCTCTACAGTTGTGGCACAGAATTGTCCAAGGTCTGTGTCAATCCAGACAAGTTCTCGCACTCTGTGACTGTGACAAACAGTCCCCATACAGAGGATTTTTCCTGACATGTCAGTTTTACATGTATCAGGACTTTGGATTGGTCTTAGGCATGGAGATGCTGCAAGGTGGAGCCCTTGTTCAACAGCAGACTGAAGGTGAGCTATGCCAGAAGATGACAGGACCGACAAGTCAATGGAAATAAAAGGTACTTTCCTTGTATTGGGAATGTAAAGTTTACAGTACTGGGAGGAGCACTGTCTTGTGAAGTGAATACTTGGATTTTTTGTCATTGTATTTTGAATAACTGTGGACTCCTGGCACTGTGCATCAACATGTTGATCACCAGACTTCAACTGAACAGGGCTGAATATTGAGCTCAGAATCTCAGATCTCAAAGAATAGGTAAGAGGATTGACACCCTTTGAAGCAGTATCTTTCACAAGCTGGAACACTTTATTTTTCTCTGTACTTTTTAGCACATTCTGAGCAGAAACACTGTCACAGAAAGCGCAGCACAGACCTTGACAGACTGCATCAAAGGCACAGGTGTTGGTGACGCAGTATCGTTCCTTGCTGACTCTGATTGGTTGTTGATTATTTCCATTTTTTAAAAGCCCCAGCTTAACTTTTCTGTTTTACAGCTGGATCAGAATGGAGCCATTCGGGACAAGGAGAGAAGTATGATGTCAACTTCCTCTTTTTTGGTGGGACTGCAAGGCCTCTCCAGTTTTCCAAAGCTGCTGTTTCTTCTGTGTTGGGTTCCTGATGAGAGCAGTTTTCATCCATTTCTTGTTCCACAGAACTTTCGATTGAATTCTGAAGCTTCACTGTCTCTTCTTGTCTGGCAGCCTCTGCTTTTTTTAGTTTTTTGACAGAACAGATCCTCATGTTGCCCTCAATGAAGCTAAGATGACGTGAAATGAATTTATCAACCCTAATGGGAAGATTTTCATGCTTGAACAAGCCATGTTTAATGTTCTTGAACTCAACTTCAACATTAGCTGAAGTTGCAGTGAGCTTTTCGCTGTGAAATAGGGGAACCATTACTCCAGTTCAGAGAGGTAGGTATCCTCCCAGTCTTATAGGTGTAGGACGAGCTCAGGTAGGTAGTGCATATTGTCTTGGTCACCATTGATTCAGCATGGTACTTACTCTCCTCACAAATATCTGTCACCCATCTAAAATCTTCTGCTTCCTCTTCACTGGGAATGGACATAGTGTCATCTGATATTTTGCTTTTAAGGTTTGATTTGCATACTTCTGACATGATGGGATTACCATGAATGTCATTACCTTCTGTCTCACTTAATGCTGCGTATTAGAACCTTTGCTTCCTCCAAAGATTGTGA
Source organism: Brachyrhaphis roseni (assembly GCA_903066815.1). NCBI lineage: Eukaryota > Metazoa > Chordata > Actinopteri > Cyprinodontiformes > Poeciliidae > Brachyrhaphis > Brachyrhaphis roseni. Next base: position 10,114 of record CAEFZY010005336.1, on the reverse strand, counting down.
CTTGACCAGCTGTGCCATTGAACGCACATAGAAGTCTTTCACCCGAAGAGGTTTTTTCCTCAAACTATCCCACTGGGAAATCATTTTGATCAGGTGTGCCACATCCACTCGCATGAAGCATGGGGGCAGTTTACTGCATTTGTTTTGAAGCAGAACACCAAAGCACTCATTTACATAGCTCTTTAAATCCGACAGATGTGTGAAAGCCTTAACTAAAGCACCAAGTAAAGCTAAAGAAAAATCTGAAATTGCCTCTTTTGAGACTGGTGCTCCAGAGTGAATCCATTCTGACAACCATCTTGTGATTGCCTGGACATCATGTCTCTCTGACAGCATTTGAACCACAGGGATGTGGGAGTTCTCGCTTCCTGCTAAAACTCCTTGATACAGGAAGAAATGCCCTGACAAGCTTTTTTACAACTGAGCCAGTTGCATCAACAGCAGCAATAGGGTGTTTCTCTGTCTGGTACATCATCATTTGGGTAGGACTCCAGTAGTGACAGAAGAATTTGTCTAACCAATGTTACCAATACTTCCACTGTGATGACAACTACATTTTATTGCCTGTAGTGACAATATTGGGTTTTTATGAGCCATTTCAGATTCATCTTGTCCTTGTTTGGCTTTACGTATAGTTGCTAAATTTGGTACATGATTTGGCTCAGGATCTCCAAAGTCCATCAGTTTTTCTGCCTGTGATGCTCTCCACACATGTGGCTGCAGTCTACCTTCACAAAGATCTTTTTTAACTTTTGTAAACAGTCTTCCAGACAATGGTCTCTTTGAAAACCCTGTGTGCAGGGATTCATCCATGTTTGCTATCACACACCGAAGCGCCATTGGACACTGCATGTCTGGTTCCTTTTCACATGTAATGTACAGTTGACCCTTGCACTCTTTACAGAAACATCTTATTTTCATGAAAGACGACACCTCGCCAACTCCTTTCGGATCAGCGAGACCTAGTGGATTTTCGGAGAAGCCTGGAACCATTCTGAAAACTCCTTTGGACTACTTACTCGACCTAACAGTCAAACCCTCCCAGACCTTCATCATTTTCTCTACAAGTAAGATCAAACTGATTATTCATCCTCTCACTCCTTTCTCCCACGTCCCTTGAACTCACCACCTCTTTGTTGTCTCCTTAGTAAGCCGCATTCCCCGAGAGCCGTTTTTCCCTGGAGCCGATGCACCTTTGTTTATTTCCACATCATTCAATAAACCTTTTTACTGATTATCTGTTTCCCTGTGGTGTTCTGCATGTGGGCAAGAAAATCCAAATCGAACATGACATTGCCATTTCTTATGACTGTGTTTTTTGAAGCACAGAGGACTTCAATTACAGCTTTTAGGGGAACCAATGACTTCTTTGGCATCTGTTTAGCAAAATGATAATAAAAAAATCCTGTTAGTTAAATATGTGGGTGTGAAATATTTCAAATGACATGGCAGAGAATCAATAGGTTATAGCTGTCATTCAGCATCTTCAAGCCGCAGTATGCAACTTCCGTATTTGTTCTAAATGCCAATTTTCTGCAATAAAGTATGTTACAGATAATCTGTAAAAATAAAAGTAAGGACTCCTCTGTGTTCTCCCAATGCTCCCACATACACGCACATGCATATATATCCATCCATCCATTTTCTAACACCCTTATCCCTAGCGGAGTTAGGAGGGCTGCTGGTGCCTATCTCCAGTTACCGTTTCAGGAGAGAGGCGGGGTCACCCTGGACAGGTCGCCAGTCCATCACAGATACACGCACGCACCCACACACACACCCACACATATATATATACAGCTACTAAATACTGACTCTTTTTTTATCATAATTGGTTTATAAAACAAAGAAAAACAATAAACCACCCAAGATCTAAAAATACTTTATATACACCCTAAAACTACCACATGAACCATTAAATTACCTGCGAATGAACATGTTAACATAAGACATAAATAATAAAACCTATAAGCAACATTCTATAAGATTCACACACCTACCATCAGCATTAAATGCCACTGTAGACTGAATATTGTCTATTTCTTCCAGTTTTGCTGCAGCTTTATCCAGTTGTTGTTGGAGGAACCGAGCCTTTTGTTCTGAGGACTTCAGCTGGACATCAGTACAAAGGTACTGCAAATAATAAACATTACAATCATTACAAGTATTACTTATTAATTTAATGTTAAAAGATTAGCATTTTTTTCTCGTAACGAACTGCCACGAAGTATAAATCAGATTTTTACATTTGTGTTGAATTTTTATGAGATATTCACCACCAAGGACAAAAAAAATAAATAAATTTTCACTTTACTGCACAATTCTTAAGTAGCATAGGATAAGTAGTATTTCAAAAGAGATTATGTTTTGTAAAAAAAAATATTTGTTATTAATTTGGTGTTAAGAGATGAGCTGTTTTTCTGGTAACAAACTGCCCCAAAGTATAAATCAGATTTTTACTTTTGTGTTAAATGTCTGTTTTATAATATATTTATCACCAATGACACACACAAAAACAAATATTTAATTTTACTGCAAAATTCACCAAATGCACAGTTCTTAGAAATCATAGGTAGTATTTCAAAAGAACAGCGGAAATCTTATGTTTTTTGAACAATAACAATATTTATTGTTAATCTGTTGCTAAGAGACAAGCGCCACAGTAACCAAGTGCCACGAAGTGAAAATCAGATTTTTACTTTTGCAAAATTTACCAACTGTAAATTTCTTGTCTAAGCAGATACATTGTAAAGATAGCTGACCTGTTAACTGGTCTTCTATGTTAAGTTTAATGACTGTTGTTGCTCCCTGCCATCTGTCCTTCAATCAATCCATTCAGTGGAAACGCTGGTGCTTCGGTCGTTTGTCCTTAAATACTTTATAGGCTGGACAGCCTAGCCCACTCCAATCAGGCATGCCAATAGTTGCATCTTTGAAACCCAAATTTAAGGTTTTAAAACGCAGCCCGATGTGATATACAGCTGAATACCCAAAAGAACGGGTTCTTATCTAAGAGGGTTAGATAATAAAACATACAATAACTATTCTTTCCTTTTGTATTTAAAGGAAAATCTCAAGGTACTCGCAGTGCGTACAGCAGGAGGCGCTGCTGCAACAATCCACACCGTCAGTCACTTGTGGGCAATTTAGAATCACACAGAAAAGCTCCAAAAGGGAATCAAAGTTAAAACTCTGAACTAAAAATTTCTGATCACATAATAGCAATTAACCATATCCACCATAGTAAATCATTACTGATAACTATTGTGAGTAGTCCCTAACATTAATATGATCAGGTAGCATGTAATTATATATACTATGTATTACTGTATGTCTGTATCAAACAAGCAGCCCTTTGTGTTACTCTGTAGCCGTGAAGTAGCTCCCAGTCTCAAAAAGGTTGGTGATCCCTGGTTTAGGCTAACATTAGCATTTTGGCATATTTTAGCTTATACACTAATTTTAACATACTTAATGTAGTAAGTCCATGCTACTCATGCTTGTGAGTACAAGGTAGCTTACTTTAGAATTGATGCTAATTTTTAGCATCAGAACGCTGGGATCCAACCGACGGGCACACTTTGCCAGGCCCTGTCTAAATTTCTTCAGAAATTTCCTAGTTATTAATATCATATTTCCAGGTGCCTCTAAATCATACATGCATCATCGTATTTGCACTAAACTTGTTAGGATTGACCTTTGTTAACCTCTAAAGAGCCCAATAACTTGAAATTTTAATTCAACTCCACTGCGCCCCCTGGGATTTTCCAACAGCTATGTCTCCTTAACACATCAGCCGATCTGCAGCAGATTTTTTATGCGTTGTCACATCAGCGTGTACCGCCTGGTGGACAGGTACGGGAACTGAGCGAGAGCGTCAACGGTGGTGAGCAGGTGGCATTGCTGGAGCTCCAGCAGTCACCATGAGGCCGAAGCAGCGCCGAGCTGCGAGGGCCTTCAACGCTGCTTGCAGCTTTAATCGGACTAGAAACTAGACCAAAATTTCTTGGTAAGATTTCATGTTTTTGCAGTGAAAGATTTCTGGATTTATTTTGGACAAAATAAACACCAATCCAAAGGGGAGGAGGGAACAGGGGGGACAGACTTTGCCCATGTTATTGCAAATTTCTTTTCTTTTAGACGTTGATGATTTGAAATCAAGAAGTTAATGTGCAAAAAGCTTCATTCCTCACTGATTTACCCATCCAAGCTACAGAACATGAACCACAGTGATCCGGTAAAGCTGAAGAAGCTGCCTCCATCTTCATTAGGGGGCTTATGTTCAAGTCTGCATGAAGGTGGAAAAAGAAAAGATGAGATTTGGTGTGAATGCGAGTCCTGCCTGCAGGGGTTTCTGTCTCCTAGCCATCATCTGCATCTCTTTCCCTCAGAATCCTTTAAGAAGCTTTCATGCCAATAACTTTGCTCTGCGACAGTTTGTCTTTCACCTCTGCAAAAAAAAAAAAAAAAGCAGCGGAGGAACACACTTCTGCCACGACAACCAAAGCAGCTCTCAGAAACTTATGTTAGACCGTTTTCCTGCTATGTTTAAAGCAAATACTGAGAAAAAAGAAAAGAGCAGCAGCAGAGTGGCAGCTGCAGCTGCTTGTTGTAACGAGGACACAATGACAAACAGCCAGAGTTTTAGTGCTGCTTCACAGGTGGAGTCTGGCTCATGATTGCATGCAGCTGCACAATACAGGAAAAGTGGTCAGAATATGATCCAAAACCTCTCTTTTTTTGCTAGCATAATTTGTTTCAAGGATTTAGTTCCAAAAAAGGGGACAACTGAGATTTCTGAGAAACCAAAAATATTGTGTAGGATTTGTGGAAACTGCAGGGCCGGATGAAGCCTATTTCAGGGCCTAAGCAGATTTTCATTTGTGGCCCCCCAAGAGGGGATTTACACATGAGGGGCCTCATGTATAAATCATGCCTACACACATAAAATGTGTGGTGCCATATATTTCGCACAAGTCAGCATGTCTAAAAATGAATGGGAGTGTGAAAGTTTACCTAAATTTTTTTTTACCTCTTGTGAAAATGAGCGCCAGCCGCTTGTTAACAAGAAACTACAAAGTGGCAAAATTCACCTAAATACAGTGAAACCTGGATTCATTCAGTGTTAGTTAGACCAGACATTATTAACCATAGGGCTGTGGCCCATATTTGGGCCCCCAGCGCCACCTAGAGATCCACACGTGGCGGCTCTGTAGATGAAAACTCCCAGGTTTTTACCTGTGGGCCGTGGTGTAGACATAGAACACTAATTCATAAATGCACAATTATCACACTTAATATAATAAAATAATTATGTTGTATTAGAAACATGACACATTTTGACAATTAGAACACTATTTAATAAAACAATAAAGCAGGGATCTTTTAAAAAATCTTGCATTTAATACATTCATAACAGATGAAGGGAGTGCGTTCCATGTTTCATTCCTTTAAAAAACAGCCTTTTGTCCAGCATTCCTGTTATATGGTGTAAAACAACCTTTGTTTGAAGTATGCCTTGTATTAAAATTGTGTAAAGTTTGGCAAAATAAAAGTTGATTATACAAAAAAGTTGATATTTTAGATACTACAATGTTTCTAAAAAAGCACAAGATGGCAATTTCTACTGTATTTTTAACCAATTGCCAACCTAATGCTAAGTGCATTCTGGTAATATTTGTGTATTTGGAACAATTCAGAGCAAGACGAGCTGCCCTATTGTGGACTAATTTTGGTTTGCAGGACCACACCATGGGGCAATATGACACAGTGTTAATGATTTGAGGGATTCATTTTAAAGGTATATAATGTAAACATATTTTTATAGCACGTAGTCTGTGTTCAGTCTGCTGTGACCCCACCAGCCGACTGTCCACAGTGACTCCCAGAGGTTTAATTTCTAGGTGGCGCTGGCGGCCCCAAATATGGTTAAGAATGGCTGGTCTAAATAACGCTGAATCAATCCTGGTTTGAGTAATGGCTGTTCCATTTATAAACAGGCCTTGTGGCTCAGTTATTTCCAATTTGATCTAAATATGTTTAAAACTAATTTATTTGTTTGTACCCAGTTTACAACATGCTGAATTTCACAGGCCAAGGTGCTGGACAGTGACTCAACAGATAGCTGTCCACAATGGAGGCTAATCACAGGCTTAATGAATCAGTATTGCAAAGTGATACACACTTACAAAGTTAAGTGGGAACCACACACACACAGACTCCCTCATGGTCATGCCCTGTATTATGGATTACAATCCCCCCCCCTCACTTTTGACAATGATGCAAGAGGAAAGCGCTGGCTTTAATCTGTAGTATTTCCCAGCAGAATAAAGGCATAGAGGTTCAACAATAAGTGTATGAAACCTAAAAATATTCACACAGAAAGACTTTTGTGTGCTTTTTGATCTATAGGAGGAAATATAACAGTTATTTGCCTGGATTAAAGTCAAACGTTAAGAAGTGGAAACTTTGATCTTACTGGAATAATGTGAGAACAGCAGACTGTCCAAATGAGAGACTAAAGCAAAAAGACCGTTTACACTGGATGGTATCTTTTGTGCTGAGGTAACGGTGTCATCAGAATAACATTAACCTGATCAACTTTCCACTGGTTGCTGTGGAACTGCTACGGGCAGAGCTAACTCTAATCTGTTCACCAACCAATAGAGGAAGTCATGTAACCTGTGAAAGTTATGTAGTAAAGGAGACAATCTGGGTGAAAATCTCGTGTTCACAAGAATCCTCCAATTTTGTCCCTTTTGGCCCTCCATATCACCCATTGCATCAGTGAAATTAACCAATTGAGCTAGCTTTATGATCAGCTGTACAGTTAAGGGCTTTTTTAGCACTTCAGTCTAGAAGTACGTCGCTATTATTTGGTTATATTTTTCAGTATATGTTGGTTCTACCAGACACCCTGAGACACAGGTGATTAGACAAAAGTTGTTGGTTACAATTTGCACCATGAGGAAGAGTAACTGTCTCCCATAGGCAGCATCCAACTCTTTAATAATGTTCCAGGCATCACTTAGAATCAGCATGAGGAATTAGTTGAGAGCGTGTGTCTTCTGCCAGAAAGAAAAGATGGCTCCTTTAGAGTCTGAAGGCTGTCTGGTCAGAACACTTTGGTGACAGATTGATGGGAACTGGATGGTTTGTTTCTAGGCCACAGAGACCATTCTAGTGATTGATCCTCTGATGTCTGTGGCCTACGTCATCCTAGATTTCAGCTTAGAGCTCCAGTTTCCTCAAGTTGCTTCTGTCGTTGTCACGGGACACGTAAATCTCTGTGCTGTAAAATTTACAGCTTTTGTCCTGAGTGAAACCTTGTCCACAAGCATGGATGAAACTGTTTGAGTTGTTCTGGGTCTTGCTGAACTTTTCTAGTGTTCACACACACATGTTTGCGTGGTCATCTTTGTGGGGACTTTCCATTGACTTCCATTCATTTCTACCACCTAAACTTTACCTTTAATCTAACCCTAACCAAAACTCAATTCACACCCTAATCCTATATCTAACCCCTGACCCAAAACCAGCGTTCCCCCTATAATAATAGGCTTCGGTCCCCACAAGGAGCAGTGGGTCCCCACAACATAGTATGTGTCAGCAAAATCGTCCCCACAAGGTATTACAAACAAATACACACACACACATGCACACCCACACGCATTTATGTGGATAATTCTAATTTTAAAAATTAATTGAAAATACAAAATCTCTGAAAGCATAATGGGATAAAAGTATGGCAAAATATTTGGAAAAAAGATTTAAAATAATTTGAAAAAATTAAAGCTGAAAAAATAGCAAACAGCACAAATGTAGGTTCAACTATCACATTTCACATTGTATTTGCACTTTTCCACTGTTTAAATGCATTTTTCCTAAATCTCAATTCTTTGGAAACACGTCCTTTATTTGCAACAACACTGGAACAAACATCTCTCCATAAGGACGGCACAAGCAGTCCGAAGGGGTATGGAGCAATTTTTTTCTACAGGTCAATTTGGAAAGCTTAACAAATAAAAATCATTATTTAAAAACAGATTTTTGTGATTGCTCAGGTTATGTTGAAGATCTAAAACTGTGAAGTGTGAGAAAAAGAAAAGCAAAAAACAGAATGATGACAGGTTTTTATGTTTTTTTCCCACAGCAACATTAAGGGAAGCACCTAGTGAAAGTAAAAGTGGAGAGCTTAATTTGAGCAGGACTGCAACCAAACAGGGTGCAGGGAGAAATGGTGTCGCTGATTTTCAGGTACCATCATGACAAGCACGGGTTGGGGATTAGAGAGTAATTTCAGGGACGCCGTGTCCTCGGAGAAGTGAGCGCTGTGTGGGTGGAGGGGGTTTATTAACATTCAGGCGGAAAACAAATTTCTGACTGACACTCTTCTTTTTTTTCCACCCAGAATGTCATTTATATCAGTTCTCCTTCTGCATCTAAATTAGCTGCAGAAAAAAAAACTACTTAAATATTAACTATTCTAGGTCATTTATGGGGTTGTGTTAAATATTCTTGTTTGAGTGAGAACCGAGTCTGATCAAACGGAGTGTCAAAAAGGAATTAGCTTCTTTCAAGTCAAGTCTAATAGAGTTTTTTTTTTCTGTTTGCAACTGTGTGCAATAACATAATTGCAACTCCTGAGATTTGCTACAGAGGGCTAAAGTGGGAAGGATGGATGTAAGGAAGCCTGGATGTATTTAATCCAGAGCCACCCGGGGGCTCAGAAAGAGCTTCACTGCAGCTCAGACCGTCCCAGATAAGGCTTGGTTCTATGGATGCCTGATCGTTACAGGAAGCATCAAGTCATTGGTGAAAACGGAGGAAATAAACAGCTGACGGAAAGCCGCTGCGGCTGCCACAAAAAAAACGTTTTAGCGCCGCTATCGCTGCTAGCTAAGCGGTCAAGATAACTAACAGAAAACAGACGGGACAGTGTGTAAAGCTTCTTTACCTCAAGGTAGGGCTGGACAATACGGCTAAAAAACATGTCATGATATGAGCGTTTTGTATCACAGATTTTGATAATTATTGATTTGGTTTTTGTTTTAAATGCGTGAAATCCTGCCAAACTGTCACCTTTCCTGTTTTATATACAGTTTCACTCCATGTTGTTTTTTTTAACTTTTAAGCAGTTTTGAGGTGAAACCTGAAACTGCTGCTGCGCTAGTTACTCAACAGGTTGTTGCTAGGTAACCAAGGAGTGGTTGCGTTATTTGATGCCACCTTACTTAGCTAGCTATGAGAGGTTGAGTGGCTAAAGTCATTCCTCTGCCTGCATTCCCCAGAATGCCATGCGGTTCCGGGTTGGAGTTCCGTGAAATGATTGAATATTCCAGCAGATGTGTTATCCATTGATATTGATTGGATGTCTATCGCGATATACATGACTTATATACTGACTTACTATGTGAATGTGATTCTCTGAAATTCTGTTTATTCTTCAACTTTTCACATACCGTCACCATATAACTGTGCTTTGATTTTATTTCAGATGTTTATTTCCGATATATTTAATTTTTATCTAGAGTGAACCAATTATATCCATAGTTGGAAAGTGTGCACATGCAGCAACTTTTTCAGAACCCATTTTATGATCAGTGACATGTTTGGAGATTTTTTTGTTTGTTTGTTTTTAAAAAAGAGAGAAAAAAAGGCTTAGTTGTTTTAAGTTATAAAAGACAACAGATTTGTCTTGATGTGTTGAAATAAGGTAGGACTCAAGTGACAGAAGTAGAGAGTTGATGAGGCACTTCTTAATGGAAATGATGATAAACAAACTTACAAAAAGCATGTAGAACACAGGGAGCCAGAGTAGAACAAAAACAGGAATCCAGAACAACAGCTAGCACGGTAAACCAAGGAAATAACGGGATAATAACAGCAGAATCCAGCAACAAGTGACCGAGAAGAAGTTTTATATATATAAAAAAAAATTCCCTTCTCACCCACCGCGGGTGGTGTTTCTTCCTCTTAGCTCGGGTCCTCTACCAGAGGCCTGGGAGCTTGAGGGTTCTGCGCAATATCTTGGGATCTGTTGTAGCCACTGTTCCAGTTTGGGGGTGACTGCCCCGAGGGTCCCGATGACCACAGGCACCACTGTGGTCTTCAC
>CAEFZY010005334.1:0-19131 GCA_903066815.1 Brachyrhaphis roseni | reverse complement strand
TATATATATATATATGCACATATATATATATATAAATTTATATTAGTGCCTTTTTAATACTGCTGCCTTTTTCGAAGCACTTTATACAGTTCGATGAGTGTAAGATTAATATTTGACTTCTTTTCTCAAAGCTCCTGGTGAATGAATGTTTCATTGGTACGCATGTAGAAAAGTCAGACTTACTGTGCTGTGATATTTTCTATTTCCTCCTTTTGCATGTTGGACAGTATAAGTGAAAGCATTTTCCAAAATTTTACCGCCTTTTCTTTTATTTGAGACTGCAGATGTGTTACTGCTTCTGTTAGTGTTTCTGTGTGACGTTGACTGAACAGAATATGTGAGGATGCAGCCTCTTTTTTTTTTTTTTTAGATGTGTACAGATGACAGTTTCCATGAAACCAACTGAACAAAAACTCAAACCTTTTATTTGCAGACAGTGAGTTACGACCAAGAATACCGGCTCTGTGCTACTGAACGTAAACACTTATTGAAAATAACATTTTGAGGCCTAAATACATATTTTTAAAAAAACACTAAAGGTCAGTAGAAATAGACATGATGTAGGTTTTTTGGGGGTTTTTTTTAGATGCAGAATCTGTCAAAAGCATCAATACCTCTTAAACGTTTTGTCACATTACAACCACTAAGTTGATTTCTTGGAGATTTTACATGATATTACAACTGATGACACATTAAAATTCATAACTGTGAGGTAAAATAAAAATGTTTCTTTTTTCCTGTCCAATTCTTTGTTAGATCTTTTAGAAAACAGCTGAAGTTCAGTCTGATTGACGTTGGACGGTATGTTAAGATCAAGTATTTCTGCAGATTTAGTCAGACTTAGCTCAGGACTTTGACTAGTCCATTCTGACTATTGCAGCTTTGACTATAGGTTTTGGATTATTGCCCACTTTTATGTTTTTAGATTATTATTTTTTTACCCGTTTCAACACTAGATCCCCCTTCCAAGCCCCCGAGTCGATTATTATATATATTTTTTTGTTTAATTTATTTCTGCATCACATCACCCCCACGGTTACGGTTGCCTCTACTGTAACGGTATATTTCGCTGTGGGGACTGTGTATTCTAGTTGATTATCAGTCGTAGTTTTCGAAACACACACACACGTTCCTGTCGAGGCCTACAAAATTGAAGTTATGTTCTCATCCAACCAAATAAATAAAAACCTAATGAGGTGCTTTTAATATTTGTGGTTGTAGCATGACAAAACATGAGAAGGTTTAAGGGTATGAAGACGTTTTCACTTTTCTTTTCTTTTTTTCTGCTAACAAAGTACCTACTTTTAACTGATTTTTTTGTTGTTGTTTTTTAAGAGTAATTTGACATATAGATAATTCAGGTGTGTCCTGTGACTCACGGTTGAAAATATTCATATTTTTAGTGTTCTATTGAAAGAGTTTTACTTTTCTGAACCTTATGTAGCAGTATCCACCGTCTTTTGTGGTTTAATTTTTTTCCCCCTCCAAGTCTCATCTAATTATTTTGAAAGCACCGGACTTGATTCCTCATTCTTCAATTCAGTCATCTCCTTTGAATGCCACTTTTGTAGTTGGTTAAGCAACACTTGTGCAGATGATTTTCCGAACCCTTGAGCATTTTGTCCTCATTCATAACAGCCTGGTTCAGGGCTGTTATTAAACTTTTCTTTTTCATTTTCGGATGACACAAAAAGTGCTGGGATTTAATTTTTTTTTTCCTTTCAGGTTGTACTTTAATTTCTGTGTATATTTCACCACAGAAAAATATGCATAATATCAAGTAACGTAATATATGGCCTCAAAAACGTTTTTATGTCTACTGCTACTGTATCCAAGTAAGTTGTATTCAATCCCCTTGAATTTTTTTTTTCCTTTGGCTAGAAATAAAATCATAATGTACTAATAATTGGGAGTTTTTTTGCAACTCTAAAGCCAAGACCAAGTGTTTGAATGTTACGCCAGCAAAACCTTGCATACATGCCAAGTTTTACTTTCACATTGGACAATTTGACTTCGCTCTAATTCTCTAAATCTAGATGTTACAGTCAAACCCGTACTTTCTTTTCCGCTTTTTTTCCCCCTCCGCTTTTATTGTAATCGTTTCATGGAACAGTTTCTAACATCCTACTGACTGAAAGCGAGTGGGATGCAGGATTGTGAATCGGCAACTGAAAAAGGATTCTTTCTCTACGGTCAAACACTGTGCCATACCGGAAGTCGCCAACACCGAACATCCGCATGTCTGTTCTCATCTCGAAACTTTCACCCGTTAAGTGACTGTTGGTTAGAATCGAATCATAACGATCAAGTTGTTGGTTTTTTTTTTGTGGGTTTGGGGGTTAAAGTTTAATGTAAAAGAAACAAAAGGCGGAGTTACAGACAAATGATGAAAAGATCGCATTTCTTTGAAGATGTCAGTATTCTTTGGCACATTACCACTACAACTTATAACCTGTATTAAAATGTATAGATGGTGGAGATTCTTATTGAATGTCAGATGTTATGAAGATACTACGTGAAAGATGGTAAAGTACTAAAAGTGGATTTCAATTGTGTAAAAGAAAAGAAAATTTCTTTTTTGAACAAAAATAGGATCCATTATTATATTGTTTGTATTGTATACCATTTTATTGTGTTGGCAGAGGGATATTGAACAGAAATCAGCTGTAATAAAGTAATTTTAGTATAATTTTGGCTTGTGCTTTTTCTTTTCTTCTCCTGTAGCTGTAAAGAAGTATGAATCACAAAGCAGGTTCAGAATATTTTTAATTAAACTTGTCAACTTACATTTTTCAACCACATTTTATTGTTCATGTTTAAATAGAATTTCAGACGATAACTGATCCAAATCATAACGCTAAAGGGAGACGTGCATTAAGGAAGAGGATACGTATTGATTTTCAAAGATTCCAAAAAAATGTAAGGGATGTGAATATGAGCATAGTTTGTATTTAAATGCATGAAAGTAACAGTAATGTGATGCTTTTTTGTCAATGTCGGGAGGAGAGGCAGGATAATATCCTATTTAGAGGTGTCTTCCTCTCCATTTATGTCCTTTTCATAAACATAAACGAATCTCCTTTTATACATGTCTGATGGCTGATGGGAATCTATCTCACATTTTGTGCAAGAATTTGCAGTGTATAATTCCCTGTCTGTCACCACCAAATGAGTCCAGCCAGCTCAACAGAGACTCCAGTAGGCATTTTATCTCAAACTCTTTTCCCACCTTTCCCATCAGAATTGGAGAGATTTCGTTTGGGGGAAAGTGTTTGCCTGGATGTCTAACTGCTGAGTGGATCAGACTTGCACAACATGGGATCGATGAAGCCTCTACAAACATCTTTTCCTGAGCGAGACACCTCCAGGTAACGCTCAGGTTAAGAACACTTGAAAAGTGGCATTCACCCAACTGTTTTGGAATTTGTTGTAGAACTTGAAGTTCTCCTCCTTGATTACTATGTCACTTTGTCTATGTTGTGCAGCTTCTGTCCTCTCCACTTCTGGGATGTCTGAACCAATGGTCTGTTCCGAATTGTTAACGTCCCGTCCAGGTTGGCTATTCCTTTCGGAAGAGTCGAAAAATCGTCCTTACACAGAGCCACCCCAGCCAGGGTAGTCTTGTCTTTGAGAACTGGGAGCAACACACCACTGGTTGGGGTTTCACAGATGTTCCTATCTGGTAATTGAAGTTCTCTGTCCGGGTAACAGTTAACCTCAAAAACAATGGTTGCCCTACAATTCAGAGGTGATCTTTTGGACAAGTCGACGGCTGTGACGTCTCTGTTGACTCTCTGGCTCTGAGATAAGTTTCCCGTTCGGGGAACTTGGTAATTCAAACACACTAGTCGATGCGCCTTTTAGCGGAGACTTCTCTGGCAAAGATAGAGATGAAATCGAAGAAGTCAAAACTTGCGCTGTCAATTCAGCAAAGGCTTTTGCTGTGAGGTCAGCCGCAGATAAATCTTCCCCCGCCGGGTCAGTTTTTTCCTTGGGAACGACTGATTAATCATTCCCTACGACTGTCCTCTCACAGTAAAGCCCGATATTGTTTTGACACGCTCTTACAACGTATCAACTACAAATACCGTTCACTACTAAAAATATCAACTCTAATTCAAAACTACGTCCTAGTGTTTGTATACAATAAAACAAATTTACAATTCCAATCAACCAATAAAAGAAACATCCTTATTTACAAAATAAACATAGCCTACCTTGTGCCTCTATCAAGGAGGTACAAAAAAAGTCCAGAGATATCAAAAAGTCCAGATATCTCTTCGGGGAACTGAGCCACAAATCTTCTGGTAACACTCAAGTTCATAATGCTATGTGGTGTGGCATTCATCCGACAGTTGAAGAATGAATTGGAAAATTTGCAAAAAATACATGGCTGGGTCAAGATTAGCATCCATGCTGTCGAAATCATCCGTTTCATTTTGAATTTCATCTACTAGGTTTTTATGCTGTTTAACACCTGGGAATAATTTGAGCTTTTGACATTGTTTTTTTTTTCTTGCTGCATGTGGCATATTTTTTGCAGTCACTGTGCTAAACGATGCCTCCAAACAAATGTTGATATCTCAGGAACCATAAAAGGTTTGTATTTCATTCACCCACCGTTTTTATCAGAAGGAATAGGGGAACGTTTCTGTCTTTTTCCAATTTTAGGTTTTAGATGAGTTTTTTTTTTTTTTTTTTTTACATTGCATAGAATATATTACTGTAACTCAACATGCAAGTGAAAGCCTAGACGCAACCATTAGCATTTTAGCTACTTTTAGCCTTTTATATAATTTTACCTTATAAACTGCAGTGACCCTACGGTTTAGGTTAGGAACCACTGTTCTCCAGCAATTTCTAATACTGTTTAGGTGGAATTTTTCCATTATTCTAAAGCTTTTACTTCTCTTCAACAGTTTTTTCTGTTATAATAATCCCATTAAGGCACTTTGCAGGATTATAGTTTGTTCTGGTGTTCCTATTTCTGCAAGTCTTCAGCAATTGACTTCAAATGTTTTTGGCATCTTCAACAAAAGCTTTCAGCATTCACACTTGCATTTTCGCAGGAAATGCACACTTTCTATTTTTCAAAAACAAAAAAGTGTGGCATACTTAAAGTAGGTATACTGTGAAAATTGAACAGGGTGAAGTACCTGCAGTGACAACAGTGTTTACTGTATCTTATTAATCACTTAATGGCACAACAGGCCAGCAGATGACAAATAACAGAACAACAAAGCTGGTATAAAAACAAGAGTTCTGTAAGTGTGTCTCAAATGTTTGTGGGTGAAATCTGTTCGTTTTTTCTTCATTGAAGTTATGTCTGTTGGATGGAATACTCCAGATTTTTTTTTTACTCAAGTAAGAGTAGAAGCAGCTCCTAAGTAGTACTTTTAAAAATTAAAAGTAGTACTTTGCTATAATTTGGCTATAATACATTAAAATAAAAAATTTAAAATAAATAAAAATTAAAAGTGCCGTTCAGTAAAGCTACTCCTAAAGGTACATTTCTTTCCTAAAAAGTTATTTAAGTACTTATTACTAAGTAACTGTAGTTATAACTCATCCCTAGCTTTAAGTCAGAATGATCAAAATTAGTAATAAAAGTAAACATTTCAAATATTTCACACCGAGAACACTTTAACTTACATTATAACTAGGCATCTTGTTTTGGGCGGGCCCCTTTAATTAAAGTGGGCTGACAGAACCATGGATTCAGCATCGTCCAATGGACTCCAGCCATAAGCGGAAGTGCGTCCTACGTAAGTTATGACGAGCATTGTAAACAACAGCGAGCGAGTTAGCTTGTAAAAGTTATGCAGCCTCAACAGTGTTTGACCTGAGTAAGTATTCAGATTTCATGTTTAGCAAAATGAGCTTGTTAAGCCTGGGTTGCTGCTTTACAGTGCTGACATTAGGCACATATAGGTAAATAATCCTGTTATGCTAACGTCACATATCGTTGTCTTTGTTTTGCGCGTAATGTCATAAATAAGCCTAATAGAAAATGCTTTAACAGGGAAACCAAGCTGCTTCTCAAAGTAAGCGCGTTTAAATGTAGCTAGCTTTGTTGCGTAGTTACTTGCTGCTGGACTCTGGAGACACGCTAGCTGTAATTGGTATGCTGCTCAGTAAATTGTCCAAGTAGGAATAACTCCACACAAACCTCAGCTGAACGGTGGCAAACCCTCTTCACTGTGCTTCTCTGGCTAATGCCAAGTATACAAGCTCAGGAACCGTCGTAATCTTAGTGACCTAGATTTAACTACTGATTAATCTAATTTTATTACACGAATTAAAAAAAAGAAAGAAAGTCCGGAGTTCATCCATCCTTCCATTGTCTATACAGGCTTATATTTTCCTTTAAAACCCACAATGATGCACTGCTTTGTGTGTGTTTACCACATAATAGCCAAATAAAAGTTTTCACAGGTAAATGGTTCCGTGATGTGCCATAACTTCTAGACGTTTGTTTTTGAAACATCAAATAATTCTATATGTATCTTTGGTACGATACTGTAGTGAGATGAAAACTTAAACAAAAGTCAATCTGTATTTTGTTAGTTCAACAATAATTCATTTTCACATTTCATAGTCAATTCCTTGTGTGTTTACAGTAAACCACTTTTTTAGCGTACAGATTAGGCCTATAGCTAATCGATTAATCTATCCATTACTGTGACGATTAATCGTATTAAAACATGGTAGTTCCTATATATCCTTCATTTAACCACTTAAACCTATTTTTTTTTACACAATGTTAGAAATGCATTAAAAGATGCCAACAAAATTAAAAGATGCCTAAAATGAAATAACATAACATTGATTTAAAAAATCTGAATCAGGTGAAGCTAAAACTCGGCCACATGAAGAGTTTTGGCTCAAACCTATTTACCGACAAAGGTTTGTATCTTAATTTCAAAATATATTTATATATTTTTTCTCAGCTTTGGCTTAATTACAGCTCTGAATATGTTGGGGTTTTTTCAGCAAATGGCTTTTTTTTTAGTCTTCATACACCAATTAACAATTAATCAATTACTAAATTAGTTATTAAGCCTATTAATGTTTCAGCCCTGGTACACTGACTTATATTGTTAACTAATTGGACCTAATAGCTGATTCTTTGGCGCTAATAATCAAGTCACATACTGTGGCTGTTCTTCCTTTTAAAATGTAAAAAGCTAAGCTCAATGTTTCTTTAGGGATTTCAAAGTCAAATGACACTGCTGCTATCAGTTTTCATAGTTGGAACGAGGACATGTCGTATTGTACCTATTTTTGTTGTCTGATAGCGCAAATCTAAGAAAGACCTCTTATAACCTGTAGAGGTTTCTGGTAGTGTTCTGTATTGTTCATCCAAGTTGTTGGTTTTATTTTACCGAAGGGTGCCGCACTTTGATGTGTGTAACTGTTGTTCTTACAGAGCTCAATGATGCTGTGTGAAATCCTCCTGTCGTCACTGTGGTTCCTGTTTGTGATCTTCTGGGCCGAGACAATAAGCGTGTGGCTGTTTTTATTCATGTTTTACCAGGATCAGGCCTTTTACCACTGGGGAGACGGGTAAGAGTTCTCCTTCCTGTCTTTTTTGACACCTGTAAACTTGAAAATGTTTTTTGACTTAAATCTGTGAATTAGTGACACATTTGTGATACATTTTCTCAAGCATGCTCTTGATTTTTACAGGTTATTTGCAGACGATCCCGGGCAGATGATTTACATGTTGAGCAGGTAGAATGTCTTGGCGCTCAATAATTGAATCTATGACATTTTATGTGTAGGAATATTACTAATTTGCAAGTTTTATATTATTTTATTGTGTTTGCAGAGTTGAAAACACAGCAGAGACCGAGCCACAGACCTGAAATGGAAATATGTCAAGAACTTTAAAGAAGACAGTGTTGCTGTCATGTTACTGAAGAGTTGCTGTCATGTTACTGAAGAGCCAATGAAAAAAGCCAGTTTGCTGCAAATGTATTCTATCAGTTTTCTGGGGAGCAGAACAATATAAAATATGCAAATCTGATTCTCACATGAGCTCAATGCAACTTTGTTTTACTTTTTTTTTTTTCACTCTAAACTCCATTTCGCACTTGCACTGAGATCATTTCTGTCTTTTGTCTTCTCTATCCAATCACTGTTTGCAAGTTGCACTCATATTTGTGTTTTCGGGTAATAAATTGCAGTCAATCTGATGTTTTAAGGCCTTCTATGATTTAGCCTACAACTTGTAAGCTTATCAAAGCAAAGCAATGAGAGTTTCTATTATGAATCAACATTTGCAGTATTATCCTGAGTTTCAACAGAAAAGAAGTGGAAATGAACATATTTTTTTAAACCTGATGGTTCGCAAATTATATTTGTCATTTGTCTTTTTTATGCATGTGTGCTTTACTGCATGTTAATTTTGTTCTGTTGTCCACTTTCAGTTGATAAACTGAAATTTCATGCTCAAGTCAGATGGGATTTTCCTTTTGGCGTTAACTTTTTTTCTTAAATCAAAATGTGTATCACATTTTCCCCCCACTGATGTGTAGCAGCATGTTTTAGTGTCTTTTTGTAACTACGACAAATTATATTTTTGTTCTGTATATTGAGTTATTAAATAAAACTATGTTCGAGTTTGTTGATTAACGCGTTCCAGTTTTATGCCACTCCGAGACAGCAGGGGTCGCTCTCGACGAAGAGAGACCTATTCGTATACGGAGGTTTTACCACCGGTTCTTCCTCTTCATCCTGTTTTATCGTGAGGAGCTAAAATATGTGTAGTTTGTTGCTTTGTTAGTAGCAACATTTACGTGTTGTAGGTTGTGCGAAGTTGCGGGTGACCTCGTTTGGATTACTGTTGTATCTCCGTAAACGAGCAGCTTTGCTTTGAGTTGCGAGGGGAGATTTAGTTGTAAACATGGCTCCGACGATCCAAACTCAAGCTCAACGGGAAGACGGCCACAGGTACAACACAGATACACTTTAACATCAGCGAGCGACGTCGACTCCGTTAATGTTCAGCGCGAGACGTTAACAATTAACGTGAACCAACAATACAGATTACCTTCCTCCAATAACTTGGCAGAGATTGTTAGTTGAGGTTATGGAGTTCTTGTTCAGTGTAAGGACAATTTAAATATTTAAAATGGCTCAGAATAAATTGGTTGACCGTGTTAAGTTGAAGGAGTGCTGCGGAAGATGTGTAAATATAAAAATATATTGATTTAATAAACAGTTCTCTTGTTAAATACGTTAGAGGTTTTAAAGTGCTACATCAAAATTACCTCCCACCTGTTATTGGAAGCCTGAGAGTTTTTCAGTTAGGAAAATGTATATATTTGTGGAGCACCGTTCATAAACACGGATGTTTACAGTAAATGCAAGTAAAAGAAGCTGTGGATGTTACCAAAATTGGCTCTTAACTGATAAAATAAAACAAGCTTGACTTAACATAAAACGGCAGGAAATAATTAAAAAAAATTTTTTTTTTAGGAAGGAGTAGTTTGAGGTCTTCTCCATAATTAAGTATTACAAAGTTTTTGCGTTGAACTTCTCTAATATTCAAATTTCATTTTAACTGTAAGTCTTAACAGAAAACTATCGAAAGCGCTTGAGATTGCATTACAGTGTGTGTATTGAATCCATTTAAACAGTTTTAGTTTTTGCAATTGAATTACTAAATAAGTACTTCTATACCATTTTTTGTTTTTATGTATTTATTTATTTATTTGGCTAATGTTTTCAGAGCACAGTTTCTGAGCTCATCATAAACAGCCCCACTGCAAAAACCATGGACGTTCTTTTAGTTCTCCAATCAGACCCAATTATTTACTGTCTTGTCTGGTCATCTGCAGAAATAAGGAACAGCAGCTACTTTTATTGTCAGAATAATCAATTAATCAATAACTAAAATAATTGTTAGTTGCAACCCTAATCTAAACGTTTTTCTGTTTGTTTGTTTCTTCTTGTAGCAGGCTGTCTTCTCACAGAACAGTGCCAGAACGGTAAGCACATTCATTATTTTGTTTTGACTTAATGTAAAATCATGTCTGTCCAGCGGAGGTCAGTTGTATATGTTGTTTATTGCGCATCTGCTGCAGGTCAGGAATTGTTTGCAGAGTGAAGTACTGCAACAGCTTGCCCGACATCCCGTTTGATCCCAAATTCATCACCTACCCATTCGATCAGCACAGGTGAGTTCATGTACCCACTTATCTGCCTTCTGTTGAATCCAACCTCTTCCAGAGCAACACAGTTGTGTGTGTGTGTGTGTGTGTTTTGTTCAGGTTTGTCCAGTACAAAGCCACTTCTCTTGAGAAGCAACATAAACACGAGCTCCTGACTGAACCAGATCTCGGGGTCACCATTGACCTCATCAATCCAGACACCTACCGCATCGATCCTAACAGTAAGTTTAGATCAGTGCACAGTAAAAATATGTTTGTTTGTTTGATTTTTTTTAAAACTCACAACTGAAACACTGTATACATTAATTTTAAATGTAAAAATAAGAAAGTACTTCAAAATTTTCAGTTCTTTTGGACCCTGCCGATGAAAAGCTCTTGGAAGAAGACATCCAGGCTCCATCCAGTTCCAAAAGGTAAGACTTAAATAAGGAGCACAATGTTTTATCTTATTTTTAGGTCTTTCTTCTTTTTTTAAAAAAATAAAAGACATACCATATTTTTTATTTGTTTTTTTTACTTTTAAGGTCACAGCAACATGCCAAAGTGGTACCATGGATGAGAAAAACAGAATATATTTCCACAGAGTTTAATAGATACGGCGTTTCTAACGAGAAAGTGGAAGTCAAGTAAGTTGGAGTCTCCCGACTCTCCATTTGAGTGCCTCAGTGTTTTTGGGTGGTGGTGTTTAAATCGGACCTTCTATTGTGTTCAGGATCGGAGTGTCTGTTAAACAACAGTTTACCGAAGAAGAGATCTACAAGGACCGGGACAGCCAGATTTCTGCCATTGAGAAGACGTTCGAGGATGCACAGAAATCGGTGAGTGGGCATATTTTAGGATCGACTCCCGTTGCAAAAATGTGATGAGTGCACAACTCTGATTCTGAATAAAGAATGAAGTATGAGTTTAAATACGATAATTTCTTTCAGTAGTTTACAAAAACCAAAATATTGGTACGATAGTACACTACTACAACTTAGTACAAATATCAGAAAAGGGAATAGGCTGAAGCAAAAGGTTAGCAATGCCTGTTGTGTTCAAAATTCATAAATCACACAGACTTTGGTTGACATCTGACTTTCAAATGTCTTAAAGTCTACATTTGTTAGCTTAATTTGACTCTCCATCTTTTTACTTGTTTTGAGCTCATCCAGATTTCCTGCAGAGATGATCTTTGTTGTAAAGTGTTCTCCCCTTCCTTTTTCTGTTTCCATTAAATGTCTACACATTTAATTTACCTATTTCCATTTTAAAATGCATTTTTTGTCACAAAAGCTATCTGTTTTGTTGAGTTATTTTGTTATGCTCTATGATTCTATTCCAAATATAAAAAGTTAGGGCGTGCATACATGTTTTTAAGAGTTTCTTTGTTTCTCATTGTTTGCAGATCACACAGCATTACAGTAAACCCAGAGTCACTCCTGTGGAGGTCTTGCCTGTGTTCCCTGACTTTAAGGTGGGCTTACTGCTCGATAAATGATTTCAAAACTCTTTTATTTATATAAATGTTATTTTACAGTCTAAGTAATGGGAAGAGAAGACTAAATGTGGGGGGGGGAAAAACAGGTTTGAATAATAAGCCTCGAACATTTTTCCTTTCAGATGTGGATCAATCCATGCGCTCAGGTCATCTTTGACTCTGATCCTGCACCTAAAGACATATCAGGGCCAGCAGGTGTGGAAATGATGTCACAGGCTATGATCAGGTATGCACTTCTTTGTGTGTTTTTGAGCTTTACTTATCATCAGTACCATATTTTTTACTTGAATGTAATTTGTGCTTATTACAGAGGAATGATGGACGAGGAGGGAAATCAGTTTGTGGCCTACTTCTTGCCCAACGAGGAAACGCTTCGCAAGCGGAAGAGAGACTGCGACGAGGGAATGGATTACATGCCTGAGGACCTGTAAGCAAAAGTTTTGGATCAATATGGAGCTTATGTGTATAAGTCCATATACACATAATGAAATTGCTTTCAGGTACGATTACAAGATCGCAAGGGAATACAACTGGAACGTCAAGAACAAAGCCAGCAAAGGTTATGAGGAGAATTACTTCTTCATCTTCAGAGACGGCGACGGGGTTTACTACAATGAGCTGGAGACGAGGTAAATACTCAAACTATGACGCCTTATTTTCAAAAAGAGGATAATGGTTTGCTTGATTCCTTATTTAAAAAAACCTTGACTTGTAGGGTACGCCTGAGTAAGAGGAGAGCCAAGGCTGGAGCACAGTCCACTACAAATGCTGTGCTGGTGTGTAAGCACAGAGATATGAATGAGAAAGAACTGGAAGCCCAGGTGAGTCTCCTGCTCTGTTTTTAGATATATGAATGTCGGGGCATATAAACTGAACCTGGGAACCTTTAAGTGCACAATAGTTACGTGACAAAGCTCAGTCGGTTGTATTTGACCCTGTAAATCACAATAATCAAGTTGGTTTTATGTCTAAAGTTGGGAAATATTTATTTAGGGTGAGAAGGGGCGGGGAGAGCACAAGGCAAGAAAGTAGAGTTAAAACTTTAAGGAGAAATGTTATCTGTGAACAGTAGTTTAGAGACCTAACTGACCAGCATTCTACGGGGCAATTTAAAAGCTCTGTGTGTGCTGTGGAGAGTAAAAATGCCAAATTACAACAAATACATAACTTAGAAAATACTTATTTAATAGTAATTAATATATTTAAACTGCAAATAATTACAGAAATAATTTCTTATATATAAATTTAATTATATTTGTTCACAAGAGAGCTTTAGCCGGTGTTAGCTAGTAGGCGGGGCTAACGTTGATCCTAGTCAGTGGCAGCTTCCCACAGTGAGGTCTCTTGTGAATTTTTTAGCGATATTTCAAACCAAACTAGAGATATAGAGGCTGGATTTGCTCACTCAGAGTTTGCAGTAAATAAATTACAACAATTTATTGAAGTTATTTTCACACTTCCTGTGAAAATATTGACCCAGAGTCTTAGAAAACTTGTACTTGATTGAACCCCATGAGGAAATTACATATTTATTTGACAATCTACTCCATCCAAAGTGTTAAATGTTAGCAAATACAAATATTTGCTAACATATAACTTATAACCAATAAATAATATAACATTAATTTAAATTTAAAAACATTTAAGTGTGCTACCTGAATGCATGTTGGGTTTTTTTCAGGGTTTTTTCCAACCACATACATGGTTGAATATAAACAGAGGGGGGGTTGTTTTTGTAAAATGTGCCATAGATTTGTAAAAACATTTAAAAAGTTCCAATTGTGAGGCCAAAATTTGTAGCTAGTTGCATCAGAACAGCACTTCCTCTACCAACTCCTTCCCCTGCTGTCAGCTCAAGGAGATTTAATCTACAATGCCATCTACTGTTTAAAATAGGAACTGTCTGGACCCTATTTAATTTCATTTTTGAGCAGCAGCAGAAATTCCAGTTAGAAAGTTAATTTCTTTAAAAGCAACAATAAATTCATTATTGGTGGGGTTTTTTTTTTGTTTGTTTGTTTTTAGAAAAGTGTGCTTATTTCAATCTAAATTAGTAATTTCTGATTTGAAAGACTATGAACAGGTCAGTAATGATTAATTTACTGTATGTGTTATGCGTTAAAAGTTTTTAGAGGGTTTTATTAATGCTTTGAAAAAATTATGAAAGTTTTAACTATTTTCTAGTGTTTTACTGCTTTAAACAAGCAAAAAACTACTAGAAAGAGAAATTTTATGGCTCTATCAGTGAATTATTTGGATTATTTTTAGTGTTTGACAGCTCATTGATGATTTTGTTGATATTGGCTTTCAGGAAGCGCGTAAAGCTCAGCTGGAGAACCATGAGCCCGAAGACGAGGAAGAAGACATGGACATGGACAAAGATATGCAAGATTCTGGTTAGTTTCTTAGACACGAACTTCCTCTTTTACGTTCTGGATTTTTAATGACATTTTAATTTGCACTTGAGTAAAAAAAAAAAAAAAAAAAATCAAATAAAACCTCCGAATTGTGTCTGCAGGTGACGAGAAAGAAAAGGGCAGCGGCAGCGAGGCAGAGAACTCTGGCAGCGAATCCGAGAGGGAAGAGGAAGACCAGGAGCAGAGCGGTGAAGACGACGAAGAGGACGAGGACCGGGGTAAGAGGCGGAGGAAGGCCAGCGGCAGTGGGAGTGAGAGCGGCGAGGAGAGGACCCGAGAGATGCGAGACGAGGAGGAGATCTTCGGCAGCGACGACGACAGCGACGACAACGAGCCCAAGAACTCGGCCAGGAGCAGCGGCGAGGAGGGCAGCGGCAGCGAGGATGAGACAGAGAACAGGCGAAGCCGCAGCGCCTCCCCAGCACGCAGCGACCACAGCAGCGACCGCTCGGAGACCCACGCTCCGAGTGGAAGCGAGAGGGGATCAGACTCCTCTGAGGCCAGCGACAGCGAATAAGACCCTCAGTCTGCTTGAGCTTCACGTTCAACTCCAGAACTTGGCCTTCTCACCCTGCCGGCGAGCCGAAAGTGTCGTCGACGTCCATTGCTACTTGATGCACTCTTTGCAGTTGAACTCGATCCGTCTCCTTTTAGTCTAGATTTTATTTGTAGATTTAGATCGCACAGTAGTAGCTGGATTTTGTTTTCGCCACCAATCTCTTCAAGATTGTGTGTAAGATCATGTAAAAATTATCTTTGTTCTCTTTATGTATAACTTACTATACTGATACTTCTTTTGAAATGGATAATAAATCACTGGTTACATTTTGGTCATAAAGTTGGTTTTGCTTTCAATTCTTTGAGCTGCACAGAAGCTCAGATGCAGCATTCTATGAGATTATCGATAACTGAAATGGAATAATTTATTTGAGTCAAACAAGTTTATTTGTGTAGCACATTCCAGAAACACGAAAACATAAAAAAAAAAAAACATCTTACAAACATCACATAGTTTGTAACAGTTTTGAAAACCAATAACAGACGTTACATTTTGTTAAGTGCCAGCATCAAAATCCTCAATACACATCAATGATTCATTCATTATAGTTCAAACTCAGAGTTTCAGCTGTTTTGCAGTTTTCCGGAAGCCAGAACCAGTTCAGTTCTTTCATGTACAGTAGTTCCAATTCTCAGCAAATGTCATTGCAAAGCACTTTACAAAATGAAATCAATCGAATAATGTATAGTTCCCAAACGTCTCAGTCTTAAATTTATTTATTTTTTGTTTCCCCACCAGGGGGCTTTTTGTGGGCTCTAGTGTCCCTTATTTGATAGTAAGCTGACAGGAAGGGGGTAATGAGAGGGGGGAAGACATGCGGCAAATATCTTCAGGTCCGGGAGTCGAATCCGCGACGGCCGCGTCAAGGCCTCCAAATGTGGGTCGCGCTAACCCCTACGCCACCACGGCACGCCCCACAATTTTATTTGTTCTTTCTTTGCTTCTTGCTTTAACTTTTTTAAATTTTATTTTAGAGGAATGCTCCAAATTACTTTCATTTGATTTATGTGTCGCAATTCTGATCAAGTCGTTACTAAACATTCTTACGTAACACCAATTCTGTAAGAATTACTGTTAAATAAATATCTAACATACATTTTTAGATTCATATAAAGGTATGAATATATTTAACATGGTTTGGCTTGAAATCAGGGCTAAAACTTACAAAGAACAGCTGTTTGACATTTAGCTTACACTTACAGAATTGAAAAACATCAACTTTAGTGGAAAAACTTATATATAACCTGCTTAAATTTTAACTTGATGACTCAATAATTTTTATGGAAGCTCAGAGAAATCGCTGTAAGTGAATGTTTTAATGTCACAACAAACAAAACAGAAAGTCAAACTCAGGATCTTGCTTAGGGAATGAGAAGCAGGTTTGAAAGTTGCAGAAGAAGCAGTTTCAGCGAAAAAACGCCAGCTGGTTCTTGAGCCATTCTTCCGTCAGGTCGTCGGCATTCCTGGTTTCAAAGATCTTCCAGAGTAAAAGAGATGCTATTAGTTAAACAAACAAAAACAAAAAATCCAAATAATGGAAAGGACAACAGTATTTCACATTTTTACTTAGCATAACATGACGTCCTCGCTAATTTCTGCCAATGAATGTTGTTTCAATGTCAGCCATTTTACTCATCAATCAGAAATAGCTCAGAACTAATAACCGACGGTTACCTTTGTGAGTTCTGCGATTTGGACCAGTCGATTTTTGCTGCCTGCATACATCATCTGCTGCTCTGGCTTACACCCTGTCATAGAATGAGAGAGAGAAAACAAAGTAATTTGCTGCCTTACAGATTTTATTATGTTTTTTGTTTTGTTTTTTTTTGTAACGTGCATGTTTTACACCATCAAGCAAATTTGAATATCTGATGATGCATTTTGTGTTTTCCTATCAATTAATTTTCTTGCCCCTTATTCAATAGCTTCCATGTTTTCTAAAATCTTATCATAACAACAGTTTTAATAACAGTCACAATTCAGTAATGAAATATTTCCAGAGGAATTCATAAACCTGGGGTGGCCAAACTTTTTTGTCACATGGGCCGAAATTGCTGAGTCAAAAGTAATCACGGGCCACGAAAAGCAAAAACAAAACAAAACAACAACAACAAAAAAGATCAGGCAAATAAAGTTGTCCCTTTTTTTGTAGTAAAGGATTTTTTTTTTTTTCTTGGCATGAAAATATTCAAAAACCTTGTGATTCAGGAAGCTGTAATTACTTACCCATTGGGCTTGAGAAAATGAAACAGAGGGGATAAGACACTCTCCCATCCGCATGGGTGTATTTGTAGCTGTAGACAATGTATGTGAGCTGTTGTCAAGGAGAATCGCCTATCTTTTTAAAACTGTGCAAACCTTTCAGTTTGAATGGTAAAAACTTTTTCTAACAGTCAGAATAATCCAGGCCCAAACCACAAAGTGAACCTTTGTGACGGAGTGAGAGTCTACTTTCGTGACCTGGGCAGATTTTGCAAGAGATTGGGGAAAATGTAAATTAATTTATTTCTCTTTTTGACAACCATTGCTGTTTCTCTCTATGTCAGAGTCAGCAAAACTCCCAAATGGGTAAATACTGTCGACTCTCTTAGGATATCTGGGTTGGCGCTCAGGAAGCTCATTTCTCAGGTCGTCCAGTGAGATATCCTGGAAGACAGTGAAGGATGTAAGTTATTTCAAAGCAGAATATAGAAGGAGTATCAGTTTTTATTTGTATGTTATTAAAAAGGCCATGTCGAAAACAGAAATAACAACAATCAAGTCCTTCTACTAATCCTTAGCAGATTTTTACATGTTTTTTGACTGGCATTTTATGATTTATTTTTTTAGGCTGATCTCTAATTCTTTGAAGGCCTCTGTGGCATCACCTTAATTCAGGACAGGAAATTCGCTCGATTGCTCCAAAATAATATCACTTCCATCCACAAGATGGCTAAACTGTGAATAAACTCACTAACTTACCTCATACTCCTCCTCAAGGATAACAAGCTGCTTCGCCATATCTATTTTAACTGAAATAATAATAATAAAAAACGTTCTTTATTACTGTTGAAGAACTACAGTATTGATTGCATTACATTTGGGGTGAAAATTTTTTGAATATTTTTCACCAGAATACAGTTCTTGCAGTACTTACTGAGTATGGCTGCATTGTTGGTTTCTTTTCGAAATCTGAACTTTTTCAGTTTTTCTCTCAGACTTTCTTCCACGTCGCACACGACCAGAGAGCTTGACTGGAAACAGGTTGCAAGAATATATTTGTCAAATACAATACTCGAACTATGACCTAATCAAAAAGAAGCCAAAAGAGCACCTTACATAGATGAGTTAAACTTTCATAACAAATTTGATCATTCTGACATGCTAAGAGCAGGAAGTGTCATTCTGCACGAGCGAGAATCTAGTTTCCTGTTTGAACATGAGAGGCGGATGGTCGACTTTTGCATTGGTACTAAAGTTAAATTGATGTATCTGCGTTTTTCCAATTCTTCTGGGTAAAATTTCATGAAGTCCAGTGAAATTAAGCTGCATATCTAAACTCTAAAAGCCACTGTATTGATTGCACCTACCATCTTGAAAGGATCCTGTCCTGTGTGACACTGTCTTGCTGAAACTGCTTGCAACAAGCAGTTTCTGTCAGATTGTCAGCAGATCCTCCTTCTGTTAACGAGGGGAGGGCAGACACGCAACTAGAGCCTGCAGCAGGACTCTTTCCTCTTTTTACTGACATAACATCAGTCATTGTATTGCACAAGCACAGCTGCAAAAATGTTGTTCTATATCGCTGAACACCGAAAGAAACCAGATTATTTTCAGGATTACCAGGACTCTTGTCTTGCATGTCATTGCCACCTACTTACTTTCACTTCCAAATTTCACACAGATGTATGTGGCTCTGGAAATGTGGAAATGTGTGTGTTCTGAACAAATCTGCCAACCTGAAGTATGTAAACTGAAAACAGGAAGTGGTCAAGTACTAATCCATGAGGTCCTCCACGTCAACCCAACTTGTAAATTTTGTGAGCAATGACAAGATCTGTTTTGGAGATTTGGGTGAAGCAGATATATCAACCCATAATTTTAAATGGTATAAGAGAAACGCTGTGGTTGAAATGATAAGGAATGAGGGCAGAGCTAAAATGTAGAGCAACTGGTGTTGCATTTCATTTCTAGTCGGAGCTTTCGAATTGGGAAAAATCAATTGGAACAAAGTCGGAGAACTTTTTGAACACCAGCTTTGAGATCCAAAATGGCAGCTCCTCAAATCAACAGTAATTCGCTGTGGTGAAAACATGTTTATTTTACAAAACGTGCATGTAAGTTTTAGGAGTATTACGACCCTGCATTTTTACTTGAGTAACATTATCATGAAGTATCACTATTAATTGAGTAAAATTTCTAAATACTCTCTACCCACTGCAGGTAACTTTAATATATGAAGTATAAATGTGTTTTAACTTATATATATATATATATATATATATATATATATATATA
>CAEFZY010005323.1:0-22095 GCA_903066815.1 Brachyrhaphis roseni | reverse complement strand
GTCACGGCATACTATGTTAAGTGTAAAGATTTTGCCTGTAATGTCTCTTTCCCTTCTAATAAAAATATTGAAAAAAAAAAAAAAAAGAACCTTTTGTAATACATTTGTTCTGCTAAGTGAGTCAACAGGTTGTACTTTCAAAGATAACAGAGAAATAATCAGAGACCTTGGAAATATTTACACCCTTACTTATAGTCAAGTAAAAAGTCTTTACTCGATTTTGTGCTTCCTGTTTCACATGTTGAGTCAAACCAAAGTTTTGAAGTACATCGCACAACTGTTTTGCACCTGTCTTGGGGATCGTCAGCATCGGTACTGTAGTCACCCATGTTGACTTCAGCACAATTATTCATACATCACAAGCGTGCCCAGGCAAATCTCTTCTAGAGCTTAGTGAATTATAAAATATTGTAGAAGACTCTCATGCTGTCCGTTCTCCCATAAAAAAGTGTGATTGTAATTTGGATTGAAGCTTAAGTGCTTCTCTGCTTTCCTCCAATCTTGTTTCTGTTAGAAACACAATATCTATTATGCTCAGTGATGAAGTCATGAAGTAAAATTCCTGATAATTGTTTGATATTTAGCAGAGCCAGTTCAGGTGACTTAGTGTAGATAATTCTTCCTAAGTCTGCATTAGATTTTTTTAGAGGTGGTATTTCTGTTTGTCATTTGGACATGGATGACAAACTCTAAAATGCTATTTATAAAAGATAAAAAGGATATTTTTTAGTTTTTAATTAACCTTTATTTTAGGGCTAATTATTCATTTAGAACAAACTCCTTGTTAGACAGTTCTTTTTTCAAGTTTACTGAAATATCTTCACTAGAAACACATCAAAAATACTCAGTATGATTCTGTGTTTTTGCACTATGTAACCACTGCCATGATATGCAGCAGGGAAAACACTGTTATGTTTATGTGGCATCACAACTTAGTGAAGGGCAAAGATAAATATTTTCATTGCCCTTCTCTTAATATTAAATTAGCTTATAATGTAATAATGACAGATTTGGTTTCTTAGCTTCTTGTGTGTTTTTTAATTATAATTTCCCTCATGTGTTCAACACTTATGGATGAACACATGAAGGATGAACACTTGGCTTTGTCTTGATTTTTTATATATATATATCTGGATTGCTTTTGTTGATGTCAGCATCTGGGTTGGATTTAATCTTAAAAGGAGAAATAAATTTACTGTTGTTGTATTCAAAATTTCTTCAACCAGTTGTAATTCTGGTGGTTGTCATCTAAAATCAAATGTGATATAATAGATTTAAATCTTAAATCTTATTTAAGATTTAAATCTTATTTAAGATTTAAATAAGATTCTTATTTAAATAAGATTTAAATAAGATTTAAATAAGATTTAAATTCTTATTTAAATCTTTTTTAATCTCACAAAGTACTGTCACTTCAGCATGCAATGTTTAATTTCAACAATTTATTTCAAAACACATTTAATAAACACTTTCACTATTGGACATGTGCACACATCCAGTACAAATAGAGGTAAACACTAAAACCTAAGACTAACATCATTTAAATAACTAAATAAATACAAGTACTGCTAAAAAATACTTTTGTCTGGAGAATGTACTAACTCTGTAGAGGTTTTGAAAGGACCAGAACCCCAAAAGATGCATTTTTCCTTCTGTGCAGTTAATAGAAGTTTGTCAAAAGAACCACCAGATATATCATTGGCTCTCTAATATCAGCAGGCGACTTATCACACATAGAACTGAAACTATCAGATGAATGTTGTGCAAGTCTTTTCCTTTGCCAGCCGTCCACCAAAGCAGCGGCTTATCAGTACACTTTAGTCACTGTTTCAGAGCAAACAAACTGCTTCATGTGGAAAAAGCTTTTGGAAGGATGGAAAACTGAGAACACTTCCCATGTTTGTTGAGTGGGTGTAAATGCAAGATGGAGGGTTGAACTCCCTCCAGGTATCAGGCTCCACTCAGCATGCCTCTCTGCATCTACGGCTGGACAGCCACGCCACTAACATATCTATATGCTGACCAGTCGCAACTCCTGTCTGTCCATGAGTTTACAACATGCAGGAGGTAGTGCTTGGGTGTCCCTGGGCACATCCCTTCACAGCTGCTTCAGACCGGCCGCTTTCATCTCTTATGGAAGCTGGGACTGTGAATTATATGAGACAGCTTGCCAAAGGAGCCCACCATGTCCACAGTCTCTTGTACTTTCTCTGGGCTGAGCTGATCAGGAACATCCGGTTCTGTGGGGACGGCCTGCTGAAGGGCGTTTAACCTGGGAAGAAAGCGGGCCAGAGCTGGAACACCACGGTCTGAGCCGCTGTGTCTTTGCTGGTTGTTTCCCAAACTGAGGAGGGCCCCGTGTCCATCAGAGGTGTAGACGTTGTAGCCGTCAGCCTGGATCTGTTCTCTGAAGGTGCAGTCAGTTCTGCTGTATGTTTGCTGGAAAAGATCAGAGATATTCTGATGTGAGCTTATCCAAACATGTTGAGTTTACTTCCACATGTATGTGTTGTTGTTTGACACAAAAGAACTGTTAGGTAATGCATTTATTTGGAATTCTGAGATTTCACAAGATCTTTCTTGATCTGCACTAATTAAAGTTCATCTTTTTTTTGTTGTTTTTTTTCATTTTTATTTCTGTGTTTTTTATTCATTTTACTTTTTAGTTTCAACTGAGAAGAGTTACACAATAAGGTAGAGATTAGGCGCTTCCTGAATAGATGTATCTGTCACTGGCTCTGTTATATTATATGAAAATATATTAAGAATCTGTTTACAGGCCTTTAAAAAAAAAAAATATATATATATATATATATATATATATATATAACAGCAGCTCCCTTTATAGAAATGAAACATCAGCAGCAGAAACAAAATCACTCATATGGTTCTCTAGGTTCTTCGATGGTTGTTGACTTTGGCAAAAAAACAGCAGGCCAGAGGCCAAGGTTGTTGTTGCTGCTGCAGGGCCTTTCATTAAGCTTTTTACTTTGCAAACACATCCTACCCTGCGCCGTACTGGACAAAGGTTGATGAACCTGTGGACTATTTGAATGGCTGAGTAGCCTGTTGTGTTTTACAAATATGAAAACTGATTGACAACATGAGAGAGGACAGCTTGGGTCAGCAGATATCTCTCTGGAACTTTATTTGTCAATGTTCCAACACTGTACCTTTATCACTTTTATACAAATTAGTAAAGTATCAGTAAAAACTGGCTCTGAGGCAGTGCTTCCCTTTGCTGGTTCATTTCACGCCACATGCATTATTATTATTTCCTACTTCATTCATTTTTTAAATATTTTTGGCTTCTAATTTGGTGGGGGTTTATTTTCAACTGACTGGAAATAAAAGGTGCTCAAGTATTATATGCTACTAATATGCATATTCATAACATTATCTGAGAATCATACATTACTTCCATTTATTAAGTTCTTAAGTTCAGGATGACAGACCTCAACTCTAGATGCCTTCCAACTGGTAGACATTATTTACTCAGATCACATAGTCCCATTTCCTTGCAGGGGATGCTAGTAGTATCTAAAATAATTATTGAAATCATTGACAATCAAAGTAGAATAAATTGAGGCTGGGTTGGCACCAAAACTGCCAAAAATCTGAATGATCAAATATCTCAAACATTTAGTTGTTTAATTTTAGCTAAAATAGTTTAGAGGTCATTTTTTTAAAAAAAAAAAAGTTGCAATAAGCATTATCATAATATATTTAATTTACCGTTTGAGTCAAATCTTGTATCTTGGTGTGAAAAATTCAGCTTTCTGTCATTAATTTTCTAGTTGGCAAATGAAATGTGATGTTGTAAGAGCTGTTTCTCTCCTATGTGCCGTTTACACATGGAAGCTGAAACCTTGAAGGAAATCAGGGGTTTCCACTGAAATCAGGACTGCCTGAACTACCTTACTGACAATATTCAACATTGTTTTTGTGTTTAAAAGATATTCATAATTTCAATAATTTAAACATTGTGTTTCTCATTTTGTTTATAGACATAATTAAACGACCTCGTTCCTTTATTGTTTGAGTGCATCAGAGAGGCTGGAGTTGCCTGGTTCTGATAATTGTAGTTAGCCTGGCAATTTTCTCAGGACAAAATCAATAATGAGCAAATTCAACAATATTTTCTGAGAAGCAATAGCTCTGCAGTACCAACCGAGGTACTGATCACATAATCCCATGTGATCAGTACTGCAGAGCCAGTACCTCGGTTTGCTCTGCAGAAGCAAAAGGTTTTTGCTTTTAAAGATTTCTCTGTTTCATGTATAAAGGGAACACACCCTGAGTCACCACCTCTCAGCTGTTGAACTATAAATGAATCTGTAGACTGTAAAAGCCTCAAAGTAAAAAAAATAAAACCAATTCAAGCAAACTTTAAATGTGAACTGGTGATGCTGCTGTGAAAGGCAGTAAACAATGGATACTTCAGAGGGATTTAGGCAGTCAGGATTTTATGACACAAACATTCTAGTCTTTGCACCTGTAATGCAACATCAACTGCACAGTAGACAGGGATAAGTAAAGTGCCTGAGGAGTGACCAAAAGGAAAGAGGGAAATGTTTTTGAAGACTCATTTTCTAAGTCTAGTCAAATGTTCTTTTTTTCTCCAATTTAAATGTCTGTGCAAGGGGTTGCTGTGGAGGTGCAGGGGCAAAAGCATGATCCATGTATATCTAGTAACTACTAGATATACTTCATATATCTAGTAAAAATTTTAACTGGCCCTGTTGGTTGAAATTTTGCTACTTATGGTTGGATTGTACTTTATAAAGTACAGACCAAGCACACTGGGAGGTTTGGAAAGCTTAAATATATCGGGCAATTTGCTACTGTATCTGACTTGATCAGCTGTGTTTTGAATGTTTCTTGTCATAATGTGGTGAAAAACAACTACTGTAAGTAAGCAACGGAAAGTTTTATTAAACAGATCAAAACACAAATTCCATTTGTGAAGGAGAAATGAAAGTAGCATCAAGAAAATGTTCAGAACTGAAAAATTACTCAGAAATGACAGTTTTGTTAAAGAGTTAAACTTATATTAGATTGTTGCCCTGAAAGGCAATTTTATTCAGTTAAATTAGAAGACCCATTTTCCAAGTTGTAACAAATTTTAGTTTCTTGTGACTTTAAATGTCATGTGCAATAATAATAAAAAAAGATTTAAACATTATAAAGTTCTTTTCTCTCCTTGTGGAACATTCTTTTTTCTCAAGGATTAAAAAATTACAATGTGCAAAATTTGATGAATTCTGTATTTTTATCAAGTTTTTCTGACTGTAAAAATATATTGCTTTCATTTCTACATCAAACAACCAAAACACAACAAAAATGTCTTGGTCTTTTATTTATTTATTTTCATGCCATTTTTCTTTTTTCTTTTTTCTTCTCATTCAACACACAGGAAAAAAAAACTTTACTGTAGCAAAAATAACGACAGATTTTTTCCTTTTCCTGTGTCTTGGATGAGAAGGGGAAAAAAAGATTAAAGACTGTAAATCATACAACCAAAAAATTGTTTCACTTGCCCTTCAGGACCTTAGCAAGAAATAAAAAGACTTCGACAAACCACATTTCCCAAATGCCATTCAGGCTTTAAGTGAAAAAACAAAACACAACTATAGAGAAAAACTAATTTTTTGCTTTAGAAATGAAAGAAAATATATATTTATAATCAGAAATACTTCATTGAAAAACACAATTGCTAAAATTTTGCACATTGTAATTTTTTTCATCCTCCCCAACAGAAAAAATATGTTCCACGTAGAGATAAAAAAAAAAACTTTAAAATATTCGAAAGATGTTTCTTTTCTTGCACAGACTTTTTTTTAAGATTTATTTGACTCTTGTGGCCTTTATTTGAAGGTAGTCAGACAGAAAAAAGGCTAATGAGAGAGATGGGGAAGACGTGCAGCAAATGTCGCCAGGCCAGGAATCGAACCTGGGACTACCACCACAAGGGCAAAAGCACAGCATGGATAGTGCTTTTGCCCCTGCACCACCACAGCACCCCCTTGCACAGACTTTTAAATTAGAGAAAAAAAGAATGTTTGACTAGACTTAGAAAATGGGTCTTCAAAACCATTTTCCCTCTTTCCTTTCTGGGTTTCCATGGCAAGAGTTACCATGGACACCTATTACCCAGTTTCAACCAAGATGGTCTCAATGTGAGCCTGGGTCATGGCTGTGACCATATATGGCATAGATGTTACAAATCACTTCATCAGAAGTTACTTTAAGTATCATGGTGGTCATTGGTGGCCGAACTTGTAAAGAAAGAGCCAGTGGGTCGAGGGCTGAGTTGAGTCAGACACAACTCCACTGAGTCGATGCAGTTACTCAAGGTCAAATGAAAAGTGTCGATAGGGGCGACAGTTAGTTTCAGGACACTTTGCTACTTGGGTCATTGATGACGTTTGAGTGACATAGGCGAGCCAAAGTTCAAGTAGTTGAAACCAAAAAGGGGGTAACTTTAAACTTTGCTGACATCTCTCCTTTACTGTTTCTGTCATCTGTTTGGTTCATTTTGTTAATAATGTATTTAAAATTTTGTTTATAGTGATTTAATTAATTCCTAACAGACAGACAGATGGACAGACGGACTACTCTTATAACTTTTACTGAAGAGCTTACAGTTGAGTACAATCTGCCGTTGCTCTCCATGCAGAGAAAGCGTGTGGTTGCCACTCCTCTGATCACAACACGTCCAGGGCCAACAGGTTGAATCTCCAGCAGGCCTGCAATTCAAATGTTCACGTGTGAAAAACCTCAGAATCTGTAATCAGCTGCTGCTACAAGTCGTGCGAATGTTTAGACTTACTGTAAAGAGTTTGATCTGCGGAACCGTGGATTTGTCCATCCTCACTGATCAGTAGGTGCTGTCCTGGTTTGGCTGCATACAGATGCCTGAGCCGGACCACCTGGCCCCAGCCATGGGTGACATGTGGCCCCTGGTCCATCATTGGCATGCAAAATACTCCCAGAGTAAAACGTTCACTGGCAATGCATAGAATGAACATAAACAGCAGCATGGTTTGTCAAATTCCCGCACAGTCCTGGGCCTCTGCTTTCCTCAGCTGATAGTGGAGTAGTTTATCAGTTTCATCCTAACGCAACCCTTTTAAATGGAGTCCTTATCAGTTCCTGATAACCCTCTTTCCCAAAGGCAGTTCTCAGAAGCAGTCCACAACACACCCCTGCACGTCATCCAACTGAATGTGAGCTCTGGCTCGGCCCCCGACCAGCCCCAAAGCCAACCTGTCTCGCCTCAGAACTCATTCACAAACTTTCAGAAAAAGGTAAACACATTAGAAAACACAGTTAACTACATGTTCAACATGTCATCTTTTACACGTAAATTCTTAAAAGTAAATTTTTTCAACTGACATAAGTTTTCAATTTTACCCATAATACTTTTATTTTATTGTAAAGAAAATATTTGATTTTATTTTGAATATTTCAGATCATGTTCATAGAATAAGTAAACAAAGATGCACCTGTGAGTTTTTAATATGCAGACCAGACACACGATACTCTTTCTGTTCATATGCAGGTTATCAGTCTTAACGCTGTGACAAGTGAAAAGAAGAACCTAATATGATAATTGGAGTTGGTTGATGTTTTTAGAAGCTCTGCTGTAACTAAAACTGCTTCCATTAAACTTATCCATATAAAATCATACTGATAAAAATTTCTTATTAAATTTTAAACAGTAGTGGGTTTTTTTTGTTGCTTTTTTGCTTTTACTGCCCAGTAAACTATTTTTGATAAACTATCAGTGATTCTTGACTAATTTCTGTCAGTCATGACAGAAACAGTCCTTCCTAATGAAGAGGATGGAGTGACACAATGGCAGCGCCCTCCAGGGGCCTCCAGGGACCTCCAGGGGCTTCAGATGTTATCGATAAGTTCTTCTATTTCAATAACTCCATCATACAGATTATTTCTCTATTTTTATTATTATCATTATTCCAAGTGTTTACGATTCTGAATTACAATGATTTTCTGCTTACAACCAACTTAATCATGACAACTTTAATTTTCCTGCAAAATCTTTAAACTCTGCAAAACATTCTCTTTCAGTAGTTAGCGGATTCTTTCCTCCAAGAGAACAAGACTTTCTGTGAAAGTTTTTCAGTCAAATAGTCAAGACCTATCAAATGTAAGCATTGCTGAGTCCATGGAAAAGACAAGAACACTAAAAACATGAGGAAGAAGGTTCCGATCAGATGAGATCACATACAGGCTATTTTTATTTAGATGAAGTCACCTATAATGGCCCAGTCAAAGTCCAGATTTGAATCCAGTTTAGAATTTGTTGTAAGGCTTGAACAATTTGTATGAACTGGTTGATCCTGAGATATTTTGCAGATAGGATGGGCAAAAAGACATTAGATCTTAGGTGACTCAGAGGGGCTTGAATCTCTTTGTCACTGAAACCACAGGATATTTCCCTCCTAATTTACAGTTATGCAGCACTTTGTGTTTGAGTTTCAGATTAAATCCCCCCCAAAATATTGAATATTTTACCATGACTAGTGAGTGAGTTCAAATAGTAAAAATATGAGGATCCCATTGCATAATTATGAACCAAAGTGCTTTCAAAAGCAGCAAAATTGCCCATTTTTATTTGTGGACAGGTTAAAGTCTACAGATTGGTTGGAATCCAAGCTGTGTGCTGAGACTGGGTCATTCCACACTCCAACAACAGGCTTCTTTCCTCTGTTATCACATTCTGGCCTGAACTTCCGCTGTGCTGCCTTCAATTTACATACAAGTTAAAGTATAATCTGAGCAAATATCACCATTCACCAAAAATGCCCTGTTAGGCTCACTTCTCTAAACTTCACATTAAATAGGTCTTTATGTGGTCAGGCTGATCCACTTTGAGAGAACACACTTCTCTGTGTTATGGTACAGAAATAACTTTGGCTGCATCAGCTAATGACATAGCTGATGCAAAAAAAAAACAAAAAAAAAACTGGAATATAAATTCAGCTTCTTCCAGCAGCACTGTTATAGAAGTGTTAAGCAGCCTTTAACCCACGGTGGTTTGTTAACTCCTCCTGACAGACAGGACAGTCAAAGTGTTTTCTCCCTGCATCACATGTTCTTGTAGTTCATTCTCCTCTTGGCTCCGTTTCAGGATTTTCTGACCACAGCCCTCTTATTAAGACTTATTTCTTACTCGAAGCAGCTTTTTGGTTTCCTCTCCATGAACAGTCATGGAATCTGAAAACCACAGTTTTCCATGCTTTAAGATTGTATTGTCTTAGAGTTTTACTTGAACTAATGACTGTTCTGGCGTGGTCTGAACACACAATCCCAGAATATGTGCAGTTTAAGAGATATTTTATTTTTCTTTAAGAGATCTTTTAAAAATATCTCTTAAAGAAAACAATAACTATTTGTTTGACTTGTCCAACATCTTCCCTGCTTTATTACCATGTCCTTATGGCTATAGATCTCGCCACAATTTCCACCACTAGATGGCAGCCTTTGATGTAAAATATCTCCTGAAGGCATGTGAATGGCACATGGGAGAGGCCATGAAGTGTAACCCTTCTGAAACCGTTTACAAAGTTCTGCTTGTTGCTTTTGCCAGATTAAACTTTAGCTCCACATGAACACTGATCGCTGCCTCACTTCTCCGTAGAACCTTTTGACGCAGGCCAGCTTTTCTCATCGTTAGTGTGATAGTTACTCTTTGGACTCCAAATACCTACAGGTGCTCATCTTAGCAGAATGCATTTCACCACATGCATCCAGCTATAGATCCCCAGACAGACAACTGTAATCCAGCTGTTTTTTTTTTTTTTTTTCAATTATTAAAGTTTGCTGATTTTGGTTGATACATTTAAACAGTTATTTAATTTGACAACAAAACCAGAATAAGTCTGTTTGGTAACAGTTTATTTGAAGGGTGTGCACAAGACTGACATGACACTGTCATAAACATAACATAGCTCCTGTCAGAAACATCAAGAAGTCTTTATG
This sequence comes from Brachyrhaphis roseni, assembly GCA_903066815.1. NCBI lineage: Eukaryota > Metazoa > Chordata > Actinopteri > Cyprinodontiformes > Poeciliidae > Brachyrhaphis > Brachyrhaphis roseni. The sequence goes on along the minus strand of CAEFZY010005323.1, from coordinate 12,087 downwards.
GATATTTATGACTGTTGTCATTAAATGTCATCCAGTAACTAATGACACTTTTAATACAAAGTGGCCATTGTTTAAAATGTCTTTGTTACATTAACCAAGTATTCTCTTCTGTCATAAATATGTCATAACAGGTATTAATTATCAAACTTTAAAAAGTTATGTTTCTTTGTCTATAATTATTACTGTGTCATTTAATGTGAGGTTTAAATGTGACAGTTATGAGACCATTATAATTGTTGTGCTTCTGTATAATAACATTAAAAGCGTTCTGATTATGTTAGTCTAATAATGCCTTTATGTATATTATGTGTTTTGTTATATTATATGCAGTGTAATGTGCTTTGGTCTTGTATTAATTGCCTAGCAGGTTTCTTTGTCATTTAAAGGGTCTTTTAAATAGATAAGTCATATTCCATGGAATGTGGAGTTTTTGATCAATTTGCAAAAAATGTCAACAGTCACAATGTCATCCATGAAACAGCCAATGTTCTTGATGAAGTTAAACTCCACAGATGTCATTTTTTTTAGAGACATTCAGAATTAGTTTTTTATTTTATCTAATGCTCTTGAGCATGTTCAGCCATCATACTGCTTCAGTCACAATCTCTATCATTGTCTTAGCTTTCATGCTTTAAGGAAGATTGTTTTTCTCCGAAGTAAAAAAAAAAGTTTTCTTGTGATGTGACCTGCTTCAGCTGCAGCCAAATGTAGGGACCAAAATAAATATGTACAGAAGCTGTGTGGACACCTGTCCTGGTCTGGCCAAGGCCACAGTGAAACACAAATACCAACAAAGCTTAAGGCAGCAGACTTTGAATTTTAATCTGGGCCCAGATATTTAGATGGTTCCATAAGTAAAAAAAAAATCTATAGACAAATTGTTGGATCCTGGACTGAGGGAAACCCTCCTGAAAGCAGCTTCATCCGTTCCTGGCCTGCTTTCACTCATTAGGTTCTTCTGGAAGTTTCTGCCTGTTAAAGGGAATTGCTTCTTCTGGATGGAGGCTAAATATTTAATGCAGTCCGCTCAGTTACCTACACACAGTTTCATTTCTGTATGATCGACAAAACCTGACAGTGTTGTGTCATAACTGGACTGTATGTGGTTGAATATAAATTAGAGTTTGTGAGTGTGAACATTAAAAAGGATGGAATACAGAGATCCTGACATAATAAAGGAAGAATATACATTTAGGTGTGGTTTTGTGTGTGTTTGTGTCTATTGGACTCTATAACAGACTGCCTTTAGATGTTCTTCAAATGATTTTGAACATTTCTTTCCTTCAAACAAAGCATGATTGAACTGAGAACACATGAACAAAGCATCTCTTCTACGTTTTTAGGGGAAGACCTCCATGAGTCTAGATTTGTGCTTCAGATGGTTGGAGCAGCTCTTATTCTGATTCGTTGCATGTTTGGAAAATGAATCCCTCTACTTCTGGATGCTGTGCAGCTGGAAAGATTTTGTTTTTTATGTGTCTCTCATGTTGCTAAGCTCACCAGTTCACTGCACAATACTCCAGTCCTGAAGGGCCGGAGTCCTGCAACCTGTTGAAGTCTCTTTGCTTCAGCTCACCTGGCTCTGATTAGCTCAAGAGCAGAGCTCTGTGGAGCTTGACTCCAGGCTATTGAGGAAGTTTCACCATTTAATTCCAGTGTGTAGGACAAGGGACACATCTAAAGGTGGCAGGACTCTGGCACTCGAGAAATGTAGTTGGAGATCACTGTCAACACAGGATGGTGCTAAAAAAAAAAAATCTCCAACGCAACTGTGAGGATTGTAAATTCACCAATCACACTTGACTCTGCTCCAGCTGTTATGATGTTGCTTGGTTTTTAAGACACTGACCTGTTTCACAGCAGCAAATTGCTCTTTACACTAAAGCCTAAAATCATTCATTTAGGCTTAAAATAGTCTTTTAACTCTAACAGCTTGTTGCATTTGAGTGGGAGCAATAATATGAGAAGTCTATGGAGGGACCTAAAGATCAGGAAGAAGTAAAGGAGGCCTTACAAGCTCAAACAATCAGAGCTCTTCACCAAAGAGAATCAAAATATTGAAGACGAAATCCAACAAAACAATACAAAAATCATGGGAAAAGCTGTTAAGCAATCAGTTTAATTGCATATTAATTGCCAATTAATATTTTTCTGTTGAGAAGGGACACATTGACTTTATACCATTTTTAAATAAAATGAATAAATTAATACTTTCAGATTTAAATACATTTAGATAAATTATTAATTTCCAAAGTGACACCATGTCTGCATTATTTAACTATTTATATGAGGGACTTTTCTGCAGTGAGATTCATGTGTTTGGGTTTGGACGGCATCTTTGCTGTCACTCCAGTCTTCAGCTTTGAGATGAATTCTGTGTCTGAATCAGGTCAGAAATCTGGAACCAAAATGCTGCTTCCAGGTAGAACAAACATGTTGGTCAAGTTCTCAGTATGGGGTTGAAGATCATTGGTGGCACACTGCCTCTTACCTGCATTCCCAGTGCAAACAAGATGAAAGATGAGTTCATAAAACACTGTTCACATAAACTTCTATATCATTTTTGAGACTAGAAGAATGTTAAGAGGGCAGAAGTCTGATTTGATCTTGTGTTGGCTCCAGACAGATATCTACTGCAGGTAAGATATAAGCTGTTGTATGAATGTTATAACAGAAGCTTTTGTAAAACATTTCTTCATTTTATTTGATGAAGAAATATTGGCAAAATAGTCAAAACTCCTCCATCAAACATACCGTGCATCATAAAAATGAGATTTGAAAGCTGGAAATGATTTTCTCTCTAAATTAGAGGCGAACAGCTCCAGTCCAAGGCAGCTCACATTAACTTTAAGTCTGCTGATTTTTAAACGAGCAAGTTGTATTTGCAAGATAAAATATCAAAAATATGAGTATGAATCTTGAACAATGGCTATCTGCATGTGATACTTACTGGCAGCCACACCTGAGACAATAAGTCTTCATTTGAAATTCTCTTCATTGTTTACAAAATTAGTACATTTGTGCAGCAACTCAAGGACAAGTCAGTTCAACATTTTGAGCAAGATACAAGAAACAATGACACAAACTATTAGGAGAAATATGTTTTAATTATCAGCAACCCGTGAGGTATGCGTTAGCCATGTGCACAGCACATGTAAAGGTACATTTAGAGACCTGTATAAAACTACAGGACAACTTATAGAATACAAATAGAAAATACAAAATTGCTGTAAGACCACTTGAGATTAAGAATCAGTTTTCATCACTTTCCCTGAATGAAATTTGAAAAGCATACAGTAAGCTACATAACATTATACAGTTCACAGACGTGGAAAAACAGTGTGAAAAGAGAAATTCAGCCATTTTACTACTCTTCACTCTTGATGCATCACCACATAAAAAGGTTCACTTTCAAGGATTCATAAAATTAGCATAAAACTTGTAATTCTTTTCTACTAAGTCACTCTAACTTCTTATGTAAAAAGTTGCTTCCTCATTTCTCTATGGCTATGATTTGGCTAGTTTATTCGTTTTAACAATGCTTTTACTACAGTTAAATTCAAAATAAGATTTTGTTTTTGACCAGGCACCTTTCAGATGGAAGACTCAGATGTCTGGATATATGAGTAGAACCTCTTGGTAAGGCAGAAATGATGTGATGTGGGTGAAGTGATTCTGTCACTAGCCACACTCAGTGGAGCCTGTGGCTCTTTTTGCAAAAGGGGGGTTTTGCCATTTGCAGCCTGCAGATTTAGGAGCTGGTCTGTTGTGTTGAGGCTGCAGCTGGATAACCAAATGATCAGGTGGGATAAAGGGCTGGCCCAGGGTCACTGGAGTGCATACAGGTAAACATGCTGCATGTCATGCAAAGCAGGGAGACTGCTGAGCAGGGAGCCCAGCTGTGAGCACCAGACAGCATATGTGTACATATGCTGTTTGTACACAGCATATGTCCTTGAATACTGTGCTGTAGCAGGAGGTGTTTCAGGAGCTGCACACTGTAACTTTAGCACTTGTTTTAAAAGCTGAACTTATGTTTCACAGTTAGCCTGCAGAGTTTAAATCACTCTGGATTTCCACGGCGGGTGGCAGGATTGGCCTTAAGTCACTACAGAAACAGTTTGCATGAGATTTGTTTAAGCTATTTGCACCTGAATAGCTAGCGTGTGCATGCAGCGTGACTGCCTGCTCTGCTAATTTATTATCACTACTAGCTACTACTAGCAGAACGGAAAGCACCGTCGTCCCTAACAAGAGCCAGGCTGCTACAATTGGCACCGTTATTATGGAATGTTGAAACGGAGGTTCCAAATGTCTTTCCCAAAAAAGACACAAAAACAGAGAAAATAAGATACAACCTCACTGGAACTGCTGTTATTAAATATTGACTGAAAACCTTGATCACACAAAGATGAGCAAATCAAGAACCCTAAGCTTTCAGACAACTATTCTAAACCAGCTCTGTTCATTTCAAACTGCCAGCCCTTTTTAGCACCTTCACTTACAAAATATGTACAGAAAAACATTGAGTTACAGAGTCTAGCATATAATACGGTTCAACAGCTGTCTGTAAATTTTTCTTGCATGATTATTTTTTCTAAAAGTATATCGTGGGGTAAAGATAGCCGGAACGTGACAAGGCACAACTAGGACAACATCACCACCAGAGCCGGCCCGGCCTGCAGTAAACCTCTAGGACTCAGAGAGACAGAGACAAATGCTAGAAGGAGGGAGGGTAGACGACGCAAACGTACAGTGAGCAGAAGTAGGTCAGGACAGCAGCTTACACTGGAAGTTAAAGCAAAGACTGGGATGAAGTGTTGGTTTAGTAAAATCCAAAGTCTTACAAGCACAGGAGGGAATATTTTGTTCCAAAACTGGGCAACTGCTTGTATCTCACAAAGAATATATAGTGAATGTTTTCTAACAATGAGGACAGTTAGTACATGTAGCTGATTAATGAGGAGAATTTTTTTACAACAATTACTTGAAGATGTCTTATAGATAAAATTGTAGATTTTCAGTCTTTCATTTTCAGGTTGGAAATGGGAAAACAGATATCTTGGCTTCCATGTAAATGTCATGTTAATGTTAATGTGCTTCTTTCCAACTCCTTTATAAAATGGAATAGAATAGAATATTATTGATCCCCAAGGGGAAATTGCTTAGGTGTTTAAATATATTAAGTATATTAAATATATTATAATATATTAATATATTGAGTATATTCATATATCATAACATATACAATTAATATTAATTAATATTAATCAAGTAAACTAAATTAATTAATTATGAGTGGTTGTGTTTTATCAAAGACTCTTTTGTTTCTAAGAATGTCCTAAATGTCTTTCGTTTGTTTTGTAAGCATAGCTACAAAAATGAACCCTGTGCTGTTACACCTCAGAGCCACCAGAGGAGCAGTCAGAGTTAAACTGGTGAGCAGGTGTGAAGTGGGGGTAAAATCAGCAGCATGTTTCTGCAGATTTCTACTGTTTGAAACAGATTTATTGCCACTGACTGTACATAGTCTGAAGTTTGTACTGAACAAATACACATTTAGAACATTTTTTCAAACTATTAAATTGAGTTTCGCATTCCTGTGGAACGAAGTTCTATTTTTATTAACTACACAGAAATTTCTGTTATAATTTTAGCCTCCCTATCTATCCATCTATAGATATATGCAAATATAGATATATGCACACCTCTGTTAATGACCATAAAAGCCCACAGTCCTCCATGAAAGACTTGTAATTGACAAAAGTGATAATAAATGAAAATTTACTGAAAACTGGAGGAACACTTATGACAAATTGAGGAGAAGGATAATGACAGCAACCGAGGAGCCCAGAACAACCTCCAAAGAAATCAAAGGTCAACTCTAAGGTCCAGGTACATCGGTGTCAAATCAGTCATTGTTTGAACCAGAGTGGACTTCATGGGAAATGACCAAGAAGGAAAGCACAGCATAAAAACTGAGACTGGAATTTCCCACAATGCATGCTGACAAGCCACAAAGTTTCTGGGAGAATGTCCTCAGTAAGACGGGAGAAAACTGGAACTGGTTCATCAGCTCTTTGTTTGCCAAGAAAATAACTCTGGGAAACATGGAGGAGGCTGTGTTATGCTCTGGGGCTGCTTTGACTTGAGTCTGTGCAGGTTTGAGGAAATCTCAAGATTATCAAGGCATTCTGAAGAGAAATGTAGTGCCTAGTGTTAGAAAGCTTGCTCATGGGTCTTCCAACAGGAAGCTTCCCAAGAATGCCCCAGAGCAAAACATTGGACTATACTGAACTGGCCTTTTATGAGCCCTGATCTAAATCCTGTTGAACATCTGTGGAGCTGAAACATTTGGAGAAGGCTTTCCCTTCAACTGGAGGCAACTGGAGCGGTTTGTCCATGAGGAGCGGACCATGATATCTGTAGTCAGGTGTAGAAGTCTCACTGATAGTTAAAAAAATGGTTTGATTGCAGTGATTGCCTCAAAAGGTTGAGCAACAAAATATTAAGTTACAGCTCACGACCCGAAAGAACGAGGTCAAGCCATTTCGGCTGAAAAGCGGCTAAATTTGGTTTTCTCCGTAGGGTGTCTGGGTTCTCCCTTAGAGATAGGGTGAAAAGCTCGGTCATCCGGGAGGGACTCAGAGTAGAGCCGCTGCGCCTTCACATCAAAAGGAGCCAGTTGAAGTGGCTCGGGCATCTGGTCATCCCACCGGGAGGAGGCCCCGGGGAAGAACCAGGACACGCTGGACAGACTTTGTTTCTCGGCTGGCCTGGGAACGCCTTGGGATTCCCATGGGAGAGCTGGAAGAATTGGCTGGGGAGAGAGAAGTCTGGGCCTCCCTTCTTCCCTGCGACACGACCCCGGATAAGCGGCAGACAATGGATGGATGGATGGAGGTACCATCAGTTTTATTCTGGTCTGTTTCATTTGTTGAATTGCATTTCAAAAGGAATGTCTGATTTTGACTTGTTAATTTTTAGAAAACTTTTTATTTACTATTACTTTTTTCAGTTTCAAGTTATTTCAGTAACCACTGTGTGCTTTCCCTTCTTTAACAGAGTGCTACCAACAATGCTCTGTATGTGGGTGTGTGCGTGCGTGTGTGTGTGTGTGTGTCTATATTTCTATATTTATATGAGAATTTGAGGTGTTAGGATAGAAGAGACAATGTGCCAGCCCACATTATAAGTTCTGAATGAACTTCATATTTATAAATCATTCCAAGCTCTTATGGAAAGTTAAGAACAGCACAAACCAAGTTTGCAGATTTTTCCAGTTGGCAAAGTTGTTCTAATGATACAGAACAACTTTTCCTGTTTGACAGCTGCCTGACAATAATGCATTACTTGAAATAAGAATAGTCTTATCCCAGGTCAAGGCTATTACTTGACTGTTGCATTTCAGTTCTTTGACCTTGCCTATAAACTCCCAAATTTTCCACTTAAATCATGTCAAAGAGGATTCCTCTCCCTACTGTTGGACGCAGAGCTCTGACTGAGACTGACGGCAGAAAAGTTCAGAGTTCACCCCTCTGGCAGAGCTATAAACAGACACGGTGGAGGCTGTGGGGTTAACTCTCCCCTCCTCCTCTCTTGTCCATTTCCCTCTTTCTTCTGTGTCCCTCTCGCTCAGTAACATGATACTATTTCAATTAGGCTCCAGAGCCACACACGCTCCTTTTCACCCAACTTGAGCCTGGTACTGGTGCCATGTTGGACAGAAAACTTTTCCACTTTCAGAGCTTTGACGCTGTTCCCCTCTCAGAGAGAGTCATGCCATTACATCACAGTAAAAAATTGCTCCAGCTCCTGATTTATGATATTTCAGTCTCCCCCTAGTGTGCTTTAAGTTTTCTTACAAGAAACTTATGAAACATATGTCGCTTTAATTAAAAAAAAGAGTTTTTTTTTTTTTACATATTTGTCAAAACTGTCACCATGTAGTGACAGTTAATATGAGAAATATGAAATATGAGAAAATTCAAGCTGCTCTGCTTCTCCCTGTGATCCTACAGCCATCTGCAGAAACACAACTTAGGTCAGAAACAACCAATCACAGCCAGAAGGAGGAGCTTAGTGCTGTCAATAAATCTTGTGTGCTCACTGCTCACACTCTTCCCTTTGCTTTCTGCTGCACCACAGCTGGTTCACCACAATGGAGCCTGTCATTAATTTTCAGGCTAGTTAGCATGGCCACCAAACACAGCAGCTAAACAGATTTCCTTTAACGGAAAGTTGTTTTTCTGCCTTTGGCACATTTAGCAGCATGGACATAAGCATCATTGACAGCACTAAGCCCCTCTTCCTGGCTCTGAGTGGTGCAGCTCTGTTTTTTATAAGATTCAAAGGCCTGGTTTGTTTGATGCTTCAACGTCTAGCCAGAGGCTATGCTGACAGCAGGGCCCAAATAAACAGTAAGCTTCTATAAAATTACTGCACCAAAGATTAAAAACAAATATGGTACATTGATACTAAGAGATAGACATGGGGCAGTAGAGTTTTTAAAGTGAGAAAAATAATGCTGATTATTAGGTTTGCATAATGAGCTTATGTGATTCAGTTATAGTCAGTAACAGTGCAGGTGCTATATTAGAGTAAATCGCTGTAGGTATGTGTCACCAGGATGGGGTCGTCTTTCTGATGTTATCAGGCTATAGAAAAGAGAATTAACGGTAAATAAGAGGACATGCTGTCTCTGATGCTGGCACATGAATCCATCTGAAATCTAAGTTAAAGGAAATGTCTCCAGAACACCTCCAGGTCCTCCTCAGGTGAAATGGAGAAGCATAAGGCTTGAAGTGTTGGGCAATAAGCGCCACATTCTCACACAAAGACACACATCTTATTAATGTTCTGAGAAGATTATGATTCAAACCAATCCCAATTGAACAATGTCATGCCTATAAACCTGCTGAGATATCAAGTAGTTCACTGTTCTATTACCCCAAACAGAAATGGGCCTTTTCATGAATTCTACATGGAGCAAAAAAAAAAAAAGGAAATTAACAGAACTTCTTTAACTGAAACCTTTACATCAAGACTGAGCAAAGTAGAGATGACTTCCTTAAATTGTGACTGTTTGGTAATTATTTGTATGGCATTGTGTAACTAATGCCATACTGCTGCCTCTTGACCAGAACGCCCTTGAAAAAGAGGTTTTTAATCTCAATGAGACTTTTCTGGTTAAATAAAGGTAAAATAAAAGAAAAAAGTAATCATTTTTCCATCTGTGCAAAGAATACATCAAAAGACAGGGTTTCATTCAGTAGCAGCAAATGTCTGATAAATAAGAAATGAAAACATAAATAAAATGTCTAAAATATTGACTGTCCCTCAGTGAAAAGACATCCACTCCTATAAAAATACAAAACAGATGTTAAGCATAAATAAAAAACTGAATATGTACAAAGTAAAATATCAAATATGATACACTTACAAAAGTTTTGGAGTGAAAGTGCATCACAGCTTGGAGAAACCCCCCCCTAGACCCTGGCCCTCTCCTGATTGGCTCCCTCCTTCTTCCCATATTGTCTTGAAGTAGATTTATCAGCTCACTAGATTCTTGGCAAGAAATGTGTCACTGTCATCGCTGGTGACACTCTGTTTCCTCTTTTTGTTTTGCCATTCTTACTCAGGCCCATGAACATCCTTGGGTAGGCGGCCGACTCATAGGCATTGTAGTTGTTGGCGAGGAGCTTCTCTCTGAACTTGCACTCATTGCTGTAGTGTAACTGCAAGAGAAAAGAGATTCTTTTGAAAACGTTAATTGTTCAAAGACAGAAATAAAACAATGATGTCAGGAAATTTTTGTAGGGGAATTTCAAATCTGCATTGTTCACTGTGATTTCTATCAAACAATTGTGTTATTTTTGACTGCAGGGTTATTATTGTGCATTCAGCCTTATTTTACACAAAAAATCCGATTGTGAAATGATGAATGGTGTAAGTGAAGCAGAACACTGGATTCTGAGTGTGTTGTGCTTTTTGTCCCCAGTTTGAGGAACAATAGCTTCTCGACCTGCATTCACCATCATACAACTAAATTTAGGTATTAATTCATATTTAGCTGTTATCTTTAATAACCAAACTCTGACAGTACCAAACCTTTCAGTATTATGAAACTGAATCTGTGGTGTTGTCTTTGACTAACTTGTGACATTCAGCAGGCGTAAACTCTTAAAATGCTGGAGCCAGTGTTTGACTGGAGCTTCTGGTTTTGTCTAAATGTTCACTTAAAGGCAGATGATGTAAAATAACAACAGTATAACATGACAACCCCAAACTTTAACATATTTATTGGGATTTTATGTGATAGATCATCACAGGACAACACATACTTGTGAGATGAAGAAATGCCTCAGTTAAGAATGAAAAACAAGCATCAGTATGAATCAAGTCTGCAGGGTCTTTGACCCAAAATAATCTGAAATGTGACATTTACATGAGGAGAGTTCTAGTTTCTTCTGTTTAAGACCCGCACATGTCAAATTCTGCTCCCAAGACCTTGGTTTATATATCAGTGCAGACGCATTCATTTTTCTTTAACATTTTAGTTAGAATGTCAGGATACACTGTATTTGACTTAGAATGAAAAGGATCATTTTCAGCAAATTTTACAAAAATCTAAAAATTGTGGTGATTATTTGTTTTCGTTCTCCAAAGCCAACACTTCACATCACGTTTCACTGAAATTCCAGCGGCAGGTTTTTGGGATATGTTTCGAGCTGCGGACATCTTGAGACTGAAACAACTGTCTATTCCTCTAAACAGAATAAAGCTCAATTAGGAAATAATGAAAGACAGGCTTTGTCTTGAGTGTTTCCAGTAACATGCATTATTAGTATTCAACCTCATAGAGTTTTGAATATTTCATTTTGGTCTCATTGTGGCCTCATATTCTTCACTGGAGGCTTTTGGATATGAATATCCGATAAGAATATGCGATTCCTTAGTTTCTGAACAGTGGAACAGATATATAGAAACTGTAGTTTGTTGTGAGGAATGTACTTCTGGTACAACATGCTTTAGTGCCTTTGCTGCTGTGAAGCAGTGATATTTTCTTCTTAAGAATGCCAAATGTTTAGCAGGCGGACCTATGGAGGTATTTTTGGTGCAAAGGTATTTCTGACTTGTAACTTTGAAGTTGAAGTCAGAGATGAAAAACCTATAGGAGTTTGTAATCGTCTTCAAATTCTTAAGAACAAATACACAAATTTTATTCTTTGAGTCGCACATTAAAAAAATCTTACACTTACAGTTTTTCCCCAAATGATCTAAAACAAATGGTTGCAAACAGATCCACAAACCTGTGTCGGAAAAAAATAACTTGACTATTTCTTTATCAAACATAAACAAACCTACTGTTACACCTTCATGGATTTTTCAGTACAGATACACACATTCCATTCTAGAAGTCACAAAGTATAAAAGTCCTGGTCGAACATTTTCTCAGTCCAGTACATTTGGAGCTAAACTACTTCAAACACATGTATTAGCGTCTTCACACAGGCACATTTTTTAATAATTATAATTTGAAATGATGCTACCCAACTACCCAAAACTGCTGATGCAATTCACAATCCTGCTTTACAAACCACACTGCCTTTCTTTGCAGGCTTCAGTTTTACACCGTGTGTCTTGCAGAGACTGAAGCAAAGCGATATGCTGGGTGGTAGTATGAGTGTCCCCTGCATTACTGGCAGGGAGCGCCTGTACTGCAGGGCGCGCTGCCGAACTCGGTAGGAAAACAAACCAGAAATGCCACCATTCTTACACCGTGTTCCAAATTATTATGCAAGTGACATTTTCTCAGATTTTCTTAAATGGTCAATGCAAATGATGGTCAGTATAATTTTCAAGTCATGAACTATTACAGTATGAATCACATTTTACTGAACAAAGCTGCCGATGAGAACAGTATTTTTTTCAAAAATAAAAAAAAACTCAAAATGCACTGTTCCAAATTATTATGCACAACAGATTTTCTAAACATTTTATGGATTATAACTGCAAACAGTCATTCTTTGAATGTGCAGCATTAAGTGGTCACATGTACTAAAATCAAAAGCTATTTCAATCAAA
>CAEFZY010005322.1:0-10504 GCA_903066815.1 Brachyrhaphis roseni | reverse complement strand
ACTGTTTGGAAAGAAAAGCTAAGGTATATTACTAAAACTTTGAAAACTCTTTCTGTGTACCGTCTGTATGTAGGCACGTGCGGCTTATAGACAGGTGCGGCTTATGTATGTACAAAATGGTTTTTCCTTTACAAATGTACTGGGTGCATCTTATAATCGGGTGCGCTCTATAGTCCGGAAAATACGGTAATCTGGTTGCTTTGGAAACCATGAGATTACAGGCAGGAAGAGACCAACAGTTAAAATTAATTTATTATAATAATTATTAAGGCTCATCTGTTCTTCCAGCTGCTGCCATGAAGCCAAACTACAGCAGAAACTCTACATCCAGTTTCTGCTTTTAATCTGGATTGTAATCTGGATTAAGGAAAGATCCGGGAGGGAACCTGGAACCTGGAAGTGACGACAAACAGCTGCTGGTGTCGGGTTTCTGAGGAAGAGGAGGAGGAAGAGCAGCGCAGCTAATTTGGGCCGCAGAGTCAGAGGGGGTTCAGTTCGGTTCGGTTCGGCCTGAGGAGCAGCTCCGGTCCATAGCAGGTGAGAAACACACACACACACACACACACTCAGGTGAAGCGTCACCTGTTGTCCCTCTGGTTCTGGTTCTGGTTCTGAGGTCAGCTGCTGGTTCCAGGCTCGGTTCTGCTGTCGGGCCTGCAGCTGTCAGCAGCTTAAAATAACTCTGGGAGGACAAACAGCGGATCGACCCGACCTGACCTGGACCGGACCGGACCGAACTGGACCGAACAAGGTCAGAAGTCAGGCCGGTTCTGGTCCAAAAAGCACTTCATTAAACAGAGAGACCGGTTCTGGTTCTGAATTGGGGCAGGACCATCAGCAGTCCAATCGGAACCAGAGGGAAAGATTCTGTTACATCCACCAGGGTCGTTTGGTGGGGTAACATTAAAAGAGTCCACACAAGGATTTACTTAGTAAATGAAAATGGAATTTATTAAATTATACTAAAGAAATGAAACCTGAAAGAAGAAATGAATGAAATGAGAAACCAAAGTAAGTTAATGCAAAACCCATAACTAACCAGATATAAACAAAAGCAAACAAACCCAAACATAAGATACAAACCAAACCAAATGGGGATCTGAGGAGAGAGAGGGAGAAGCCTCCTCTTACTGCATGCCTAAGAGCTTTTAAAGCAGCAGAGCACTAATCAGGGAAACACATATCACCTGCAGAGGGCCTGCCTCTCTAGACCCTACAAGGAACAAGGGCAGAGACCCACTGCAGCCGTAACAGGTTCGGATGAACCGGGTTTATTCTATTATTTCTTTTCATTTTTTACTGTATTTAATGTTTATTTAGAATTTTATTTTTGTTTTTTTAGTTAATTTTTCAGTTTTAGTTTCCAAATGATTAAATTTATTCTGTTTATAAAAACTTTATATAAAATATTCAAACATCATAAATAAATAATCCTCATGTTTAATATTGTTGCTTCATAAAGTTCTGTGTTAATAATAAATATCAATAAATTAATAATAATTTAAGAAAATAAATTGGAGCTCAAACGAGCAGCTGACGTGACGTCATCAACAGCCTCCAATCATTTCCTGTCATCAGTTCTGATAGGCAGGTCCAGGTTGCCATGGAGACGGCCAATGAAAGCAAGGAGCACAGCGACCAGGAGGTCCCTAATGAAAAGGAGGAGGAAGAGGGGGTGCGAGGAGTTCAGGCTCGGTACCTGCGCTGCCCGTCTCCTAGGTAACGATGAGGGCATTGATCAATATTATCCATCATAATAATAATTCTGCACAAATCTGAAGTTTTTCATGTTTTCCTGGACAAATTGAATCTTTTTCTCCCTGAACTCCTCGGATTTGGTTTTCCCAGACTGACTTCATCTTCCTCCTCCTCCTCCTCCTCCTCTTCCTCTCCAGCTTCTCCATGACCTCCCTGACCTCCAGGTTCTCTGACGCCTCCTCCATCATCATGGAGCCCATCCATCTGTCGTCGACCGTCGCCGCCAAGAAGATCATCAGCGAAGGTGAGAGGGAACTGACGCGGCCTAGTCAAAGTCCACATGTGGGTCTGGATTTGACTAGGCCTTAGCGAAGGCTGGATGTTTTGTTCCTCCAGCCTCGACCTCCTCATCTCCTCTCATATATTTAGCACCATCCCCACAGCATGATGCTGCCACCACCATGTTCCCTTTCTGTCTCCAAGTCCTGAGTTGCTCGTCCAGCAGAGGCCATGTTGGACAGCAGCAGCCGGACCGGTAGCCGGTCCAGGAGTCGGTCCAGCTCCTGGTCCGGCTCCAGGTCCGGCTCCTTTGCTTTTGCTGCTTCTGTCGTGACTGCTGCAGGTTTTTAAAACACTTTAAAATGTTTCTGAAGCGTTTCCATGGCGATTCTGAAGCTGGGAAGCTGCAGGGTCAGACGGGGTCAGACGGTTCTGCTCATTGTCATGCAAGCAGCTCCGGGGCCCGGTTAGTGACAGTAATGGTCCGGTGGCAGCTTAATGGACGATTCTTGTTCCATCTGCAGAAACAGGATGACAGCCGGAGAGCTTTCCCTCCCTCTGGGCCGCATGGCTAACGCTAACACGCTAACATGCTAACCACGCAGCCCAACAGATGGACATCCAGAGTTCAGATCCATTTATGACGAAACCAAGCAACAAATTCACATCTTTTCTTATCACTGCTCAACTTTAATTAATGTGAATAAGTTTGTTCACATGATCAGCCAATAACAAACATGGCAGCATTTCCTCCTGCCACTTCCTGTCTTTGTCTTCTCCGAAAGCAGCAACATCCTGTTGGTCATGTGATCAGATTAGTAAAATAAATTCAAAAAAATTGACCTCATCCTAATGCAAAAATGTTTTGTCAAAAACATAAAAAGTCAGAACCCGGATCAGAACCAGAACCTGATTCTGAGCCTGCGGCTCCATGTGGGTCAAAGGCCAGCTGCCATGTTGGTGGAGGCAGTGTGGGGAACATGGCGGACTCAGTCGACCTTCCTCTCGTCTGAAGGACGAGGTTTGGTCCAAACTGGGTCATCAGCAGAACAAAACAACTATGTCCGACTGACCCGGCTGAGCTACTACATCATTTTCTTCTTGTCGTTTGGACGCACATTTTCCTTTTGTCGCTGACCGTGTTTGGAGCCTGAGTCACTGACTCGTTTTTCACTCCAGGTTTCAGTATTTGCACTTAAAACCTGAATGACTTTTTGAGTTTTCTACACCGTAAAGTAAAAAGTTTCCTCAGTTGTCTTGTGGTAACCGGCCGTTCCTCCTCCAGAGCTGCCGCCCCGCGCCGCCCGGCCAGAGTCCGTCCCAGAGTCCATGCTGGAGTCTGCGGAGCAGCTGATGGTGGAGGACCTGTACAACCGGGTCCGGGACATGCTGGACGACCGCAGCCCCTACAATACGCCCTGCGTGCTGGACATCCAGAGAGCCGTGGTCCAGGACCGTCTGGAGGCGCCCGTCAATCCAGTGGACGAAGTCTGGCCCAACATCCACATCGCCGAGAAGTGAGTGCAGAGTTTCATCATTTCATCGGCTTCAACTTCAACATCCAAGAGTTTTGCTTCGGTTTCAGATCCGTTGCGGTGAACAAGGCCCGTCTGAAGAGAATGGGCATCACGCACATCCTGAACACGGCCCACGGTACCGGAGTCTACACCAGCCAGGCCTTCTACACCAACATGAACATCCAGTACCGAGGAATCGAGCTGGACGACTTCCCCGACGTCGACATCGCCACGCACTTCAGACCCACCGCAGAGTTCCTGGACGAGGCTCTGCTCACACACAAAGGTCAGTCTGGACCAGAACCTAACTCCTGGTCCAGCTGGGTTAGAGGTTGGATCCATTGGACGTCCTTCATTGAACCTGCAGACTCTCTGCCAGTCCTTGCTCCTCATTGGTTGGTCTGTTGGCCAATGGGATCAGGTCTGACCTCAGTGACCACCTGCCTCCTTTGTCCTGCGGTTTGAAGCCTCATCTTCCTCATCATTGTCTGCTTCTTTTTCCTATTCCTTACGGAACTCGACTCCGTATCAAATGAGACTTTGACGTCGTTGCACTTAAAGTTCATCACTTCTCTTAATTTCCCTCATTCTGGAATGAAGTGATTCAAACTCCTCAAATGTTTGGTTTGTTTCTGAGGTGTTTTGAGGATTACTGATGAATTGTATTCACTCATTCATCCTGTTTCTCCCTAAAGCCTGTAACACAAAGCACTTGATTCACTCCTCAGAGTTTTATCTGTGTGTCCCTGAGCAGCAGCCGTCACTGACGCACTGAGAGATCCAGAATAGCATATTTTTAATCTCTATAACTTGGTTTCTGGGAATGTTTTATGAGGCTGCAGATCATAGTTCCTGGAAACATGATGATGATGTTCACTGTAGTTATTCATGAGTTTTCCCTCAGGAAAGTCATCCTCCTGTTTGCTGCAGATCGTAACATTTCAGAGGCTGTTTTTCTTTTTCTACAACTAAACGATTCTCTGTCCTCAAAAGCCCAGACTCACTCAGAATCTGTTTGTCTTGCAGGAAAAGTTCTGGTTGTGTCCATGATGGGCGTCAGCCGCTCGGCCATTTTGGTGGCGTCCTACCTAATGATCTTCCAGAACATGACCATCATGGAGGCGCTGACCGCCATCAGGAAGAAACGGGCCATCAACCCCAACGAAGGCTTCCTGAAGCAGCTGAGAGAGTTCAACGAGACGCTGATGGAGGAACGCGACGACGACGACGAAACGCTCAGCCAGTGCTCCGTGATCGATGCTCGCGCCCGCATCTTTGGTGAGGAAAAGGGTGACGATGATGAAGAGACGGATGGGGAGGAAGAGCGGAGCGTGGTGAAGGTGAAGGCGCAGTCCATCATGATGGAGGAGGAGGAAGATGGAGAGAGCGTGATGAGCAGCATCGCTTCCTCTGCGGCGGCTGCGGCGCTGCGAAATGGGCCGCTCCACAACGGGGATCAGGAACCGGGTCACCGGGAGATCGACCTACCGGGTCAGACGGGCACGGAGGACGAAGCTGAGGACGACGACGACGGCCTGGACGGCATGATCCGCGAGTGGCAGCGCAGAAATGAAAAGTACCAGAGCGAGGAGTGGTGGGAGGCCCAGCTCCATGGCGAGGAGGACTCGGTCAGCGCTGGCCGGCCCAAGGCGGCGAAGCAGGAAGGCGACGGGGAGAGCGTCACTAGCGAGGACATCCGAGCTGTCAAAGAGAGACTAACGCACAGGAACAAGAGGCCCTCCTCGGACGCCATGTCCACCTCCAGCTGCACCACTTACTCTGACCTCTGGAAGCAGCGACTCAAAGAGATCGAGGAACAAGCTGCAGCTCGCTACCGCAAGACAGAGGACGATGAAGGTAGCGAGAGCACAGGGACAGAGGGCGGAAACAAGAACATTGATGCTGAGGTTGACAGCATCCTCTCTGACACCAGCTCCTTGTACAACTTTTGCCAGAAGAATAAGGAGAAGATGTCGCCTTTGGAGCGCTGGCGAATCAAGAGGATCCAGTTCGGCTGGAACAAAAAAGGCCAAGAGGATGGAGAGAAAAGTTCAGCCGCTGATGGAGAGGAGGAAAGTAAGACTCCGTCCTTCCAGGATGTCAATCTGACGGCGTACCAGGCCTGGAAGCTGCGGCAACAGAAACGCCTCGGTGAGGAGAACACGGAGGAGATCCTGGAGCTCAGCCGCGGCAACGACTCGGCAACCATTAAAAGGAGGCAGAGACGTGAAGAGATTCTGGAGCGCTCTAAGAAAACCTTGGAGGAGAGTCAGTCCATGTGTGGGTGGGATTCAGAAAGCTGCGTAAGCGGCGGGACAATCCCTCTGTCCGCCTTCTGGACAGGAGTCGAGGTCACCAGTGTCGCCAACGACGACAACATGTCCATGCTGAGTGGCAGGTCGTCCACCATGTCCTCTGTTTCACAGCCTCGAAGTACGAGATCCACTCAGTCCGCCAGCCAAGCCCTGCCCCCAGTCCTCCCAGTCCCAGCTGTGCCAGGGCCTGCAGGTGAACCCATGGTCAACCTCACCTGCATTCAGAACTGGATCGCCAACGTTGTGACTGAAACGATCAAGCAGAAGCAGAGCGAACTGAGCCTGCCTCCTCCATCACGTGCTGGATCTGAGCTCAGCTTTGGAATGCCACATGCTAGCATGCTAGCAGGCCGCGGTGCGGAGGACGACAGGGCCTCCTGGGTCAGCGGGACATCCTACTCCAGCACTCTATCCAAAGGTCACGGCAGAGCAACGTCAGTCCTGTCCGGCAGCAGCAGCATGTCCAGTCTGAGTGGGCGACGCTCCACTCTGGAGGCGGACGTCGGGTCCGCTCTGGGCTCCAAGAAAACCAAGATCACCACGACCAGCGTTCCTCTCTTCAGCCTCTTCCAAGACCAGGTCAACCTGGGCAAACTGGACGCCATAGAGAAGGAGATCAAATCTGAAATGAGGGAGAAAGGGGAAACCTATGAGAAGAAAAAGATCCTGGAAGACAACAAACGTAGCACGCTGTACAAGAAAAAGAAACTAAAGGGAGATGAGGATGAGGAGCAGGACAGGAAGAGGAAAGAGGAAGAGTTTCTTGAAGAAACAAAGAAAAAGGAGAAACCCAAAAGAAGCTATGGTCTTTCCGGCTGCCTAAATCTCAACCCGGTGATAGAGAAAGACCGGAACACCAGCATTGACGACTGGCTCAGAAGTGTAAGACCTCCTCCAGGCAAACCGTCCTCAGGTGCAGAAGTTGATCCGTCTCAGGATCCCTACGACGATCTGGACGCCTCCGCTTCCCAGTTTGACTTCTCTGATCACAGAGGCTCATTTGCTGCTGAAGAAGACGATGAGGAAGCATTCGGCGTGACTTCCAGATATCGGCCGAGGTTCGGTGAAGATCCATCAGGCGAAGATGCCGAATACTCCTGCAAAGAGTTCACACGATCCCACAGACGAGCAGGTCGATCCAGCGAGGACAGGACGGACAGCGTCTCGCCCCACCGGAGTTTCGCTCGTTGCTCACGGTACGACAGCAGCGAAGCCGCAGGGAGGCAGGGCGCCAGCGACGAGCAGGAGGACGAGGATGTTGAGGCTTTCATTGCTCAAACCAGACGGAGGATCCGGGCTCGGGCCGCCGCCGAGGACGACGAAGTCCTCTGTGCCTGGAGGGAGCAGCAGGGAGCCAAGGCCCGGAGAAAAGTCTTGGGTTGTGAAGAATGAGAGTTTTGAGTTAAAAAAAACAGTTTGGTGGTTTTTGTTTCGGACGGGAACCAGGCTGGACATCACAAAGCTACTGCGTCTGCGTCCGATTTCCTCTGCGGCTCTGAGTAACCGTCACCACCTACTGGCCACCTAGAGGTATTACAATATTCATTTAATCTGCTGTCTTTTCTGAGCAGTGATATTCAGATTAGGAGGAAATATCTGCACACAATGTTAGCAATGAGATTATTTAAAGTATTTAATTGTTGTTTTAAATTTAAAACCCATTTAGTGCATATATTCTCGTGATGAGGTGAAACTACTGACAGAAGGAATATTTTCCTGCTTTCATTTCATTGTTTTAATAAATATTCATAGAAACAGTCACTTGCATTTTTCATTTTTTTGAGCAGTGCCTCAGATTTGCCTGAAAAGGAGGAAATGGTTCAGTAGATGTTAGTTTGATGGAGATCCAGGAGATTCACAGTCAGCCTCCTGATGATGATGATGATGATGATGAAATTTACATGAGCATGAAAATCCTCCAGGCTTCAACTGAGTGTCTGACGGAGCTTCAGGCTCCAAACTCTCCCAGTCCATCAACACCTCACCCTGATCAGACCCGACCAGAACTCTGCTCTATTTATAGCTGCAGGAGGAAGATCTGGCCGACCGAACCGCCGACCCACCGCACAAAGCTGCTTCTTATTTCCCACTTCAGATGCTGCTGTAACTGGTTTTGCTGGGGCCAGTGGAGCGCTGGTACTGGGATTACAACAGAACCAGTTTCATCTACACTGGTTCTGATCCAATAGAGTTTGTTCTGTGTGAGACTGAAGACCTGGAAAAACTAAAGAGTTGTGTTTGGTAACGTTTCCTCACTTCAGCTCAGAATATTAATAATAATAATATCTGCAGAAAATGGCTGAACGAAGCTCAGATGAGTCATAACACTTAAAATATTCACAAATTCATCAGAAGAATGTTCTGATCTGACCTGAAGGAAACAAGTCTGATGACGTCACGACTTCCTCATGTAACACTGCCATCTGGTGGACAGAGTGAGGCGGTGCTGGAGAGCCTAAAATCATTTTTATTAACACTGATCATGCGAGATAACGTTCATCCATTCTCAAAAATGTCATCTAGACTGAATCTTTTAGGGATGAACAGTTTGAAATGTTAGATCAGGGCATTTTTATCCAAACTCTTTTACTTCCATCTGAAGGTTTTATAGATGGATGGATTAGATGAAAACATGAACAGGACAATAACGTGTCTGTTAACGATTCTCCTTATTCTGCTCTGAGGCAGAGGAAAATTATAACCAAGGAGAAAGAAAACAGGAAGCAGAAGATAAAACCTGGAGATGAAGCAGAGAAAACAAAGAAAAGATGAAAAAAGGAACAGATCGCTCTAAAAGTTTCCATCTGATCCTGAACCTCTAAAGCAGAAAGAGAGCGAGACCCTCCACTGTGGGAACATTATCTCACACCACCGAGCAGCAACAAAGACTGGGAGCACTGGGAGCACTGGGACTTCCTGCCACATCCTGCAGCAGGTTTTCCAGCAGAGACTCAACCTGCAGACTCGGTTAACCTCAAGGTAAAAACTTTAAATCTCTTTTGCTCTGAATCCTGCTAAAGCTTCCATTCGGTGTGAAATGGCGACGCCTGTAGCCACGGAAGGTCATTACAAGTGTCTAACGGACAGATGACGTCACAGTATAATTAATATCTCCAGAAAACCGTTTCTAGAGATTTAACTGTCTTCTGACATTAGACTGCTGCTAAAATGAGTTTAGAAACATTTAACCTGATATCACTGCAGACTGAAATCATTATGAAAAACAACAATATCACTAAAATGTCTGAAATTACACTTCACTCATATGTTATTAAAATATTTTAGACTCATTTATACACATGTCCAGTTGATGACTTTTATTTAAAGAAAGTTTAAATCAAAAGAATTTGCAAAAGAAAAGAAAAAAATAGCCACAATGTAATTGAAATATCAGATTGAGGTTTACAGCAGGGGCTGCTGGAGAGCCAGTCATCCTCACATAGAAATTATATTTGCTCTAAAGTTCTGCAAATGCATGATGAAGGTGCATATGGTCAGATAATCTCCCCCAGAACGCTGCCTTTGTAATTAATTTAAACTTTAAATGTTTAAACTTGAAGCTTTTGTTTCTGTTGCAGCGTTACGTAACGTTGTAGTGATCGGCTGAGCACTGACCTGCCAAATGAAGATTTGAGCCTGACTTTATTCATTAAGACCTCATTAAAATTCCTCACTGATGACACAAACCATCTCTAAAGACAAAACAAGCCTCACACTGCAGATCACATGGCTTCACTTCAGATTTACACCAAGATGGACAGAAAGTCACAATATTCCTGTTTCCTGCAGGCATCAGAGGCTGATGGACGCCGCCGTGCCGCCGCCTGTGGAGGACAGGAAACAGGAAGTTACAGAAGACAAAGGAAGCAAAGGGGAAGGAGGTCCAAACTCCACAAAGACGAAGGAAGAGGCTGACGTGGACGACGATGAAAAGAAAAGCAGCAGCCAGTCCAAGTACAGAACCGTGTCTTACAAGAAGATCCGCAAAGGAAACACGCGGCAGAGGATCGACGAGTTCGAGGCCATGTTTGACTTGTGATGAACCAGAGGGCGGAGCCCAGGGGCCCACGGGCGGAGCCCGGAGGCAGAGGGCGGAGCCCGGAGGGCAGAGGGCGGAGCCCGGAGGCGCTCCACTGCAGAGCCACACAATGTTCAGTATGATTGTCTTCAGACATGGACCGGACTGGACTGGACTGGATCTCATCCTTACTGCCGTTTTTCTCCTGAAAATTCAGAAAACTGAAACCTAATGTTTTAATTTCCAGGAACTAAACATTGATGGGAAACTTAAAATGTTTAATAGAGAAAATAACTAATATTCGTTATTTAGGACTTCAGAGTGAAATGCTTAATCTAGTCTTTTGTGATTAACATTTTCAGGCAAATATAAAACATGTTCAACATTGTTGAGGAAAAATATTATTTTAGTGTTTCATGCAGTTCATTCTATTATATTAAAAGGTATATTGAATATTCTCACCAGGATAACTATGTGTAAATGACTTAAGTGAACTCTCTTTGAACTGCTTCTGATATCAGGGCGAGGAACAGGAGGTTATAAAACTGGCATTTATGTGAGCCAGTATAACTTCACTCTGGGAAAAGGAAGAATGTTGGTTTCACGCAGCAATTAAAAGTCTTTTAGAAAATCACATCTGGGATGGTGTTAAACTGAATATAACATAGAATGTTTAC
>CAEFZY010005321.1:0-38222 GCA_903066815.1 Brachyrhaphis roseni | reverse complement strand
TGTTACGTTACATTAAACTTGCGTCTTCCTCTACACATATATTCCACCTGTCTCACTCTTACCTTTTCTGCTCGAGCACCCCTGGTGGCCATTAGAAAAAAATGCATAAATAAGCCGCATCTTTGTATAAGCCGCAGGGTTGAAAGCGTGTGACAAAAGTCGCGGCTTATAGTCCGGAAATTACGTAAATCTTTACTGTCACAATAGAAAGAGCAAAGAGTCAGGGAGGAGACATTAGACCAGAGGTCAGCAGCAGGACGACAATGCGGGGTCTTCTCAGGTAAGGAGGGATTACGACATAATCAGGGAAAGACAAGGAAAGGGAAGATTATGTGCAACAATTAAATTTTTTTAGAAGACCATGTTATAACAAAAATAAAACTGTGCAACTTTGACGCAACATTTTAAAAAAGGTGCCACAAAATTAGTAATTGCAACATCCTGGAGGGACTGTAATCCAGCATCGACACTTGAACTCCTGAGTTTGAGTCAGAGCAGGTCAGATTTCCTGGTTGAGAACTATTGTCTTAAATGTAGCAGGGCTGACTCTCATCTCTGATTCTGTTTGAGGTGTTCATAGACGGGATCTCAGAGTGTGGCTATGGGAAGGAGAGTGTTTGGTCTGGAAGCCTCAGGGCCAAATCTTTGCCTTTTGTGGATGATGTGGTTCTGTTGGCATTTTCAGGCCATGACCTTCAGCGCTCACTGGAGCGTTTCGCTGCCGAGTGTGAATCGGCCGGGATGAGAGGCAGCTCAGTCCCCCGCCCCCATTTTTTTCTTTTTTACCACAAGTTCTTCCTTTCAACAAAATTAGAGGCTTTAGACTAGTCTAGTGTTCCAGCAGTGACGGGAGATATGGACAGAAAGTGGGAAACTGGCTACAAAAATGCTAGCGGACATTCTGACCTTTCTTCTTAATAATAAATACAATAAAAGCTACATTTAATCAGAAAGTGAACACATCCAATCTGACTGTGGAACTCAAATAGCTTAATCTCTTTTTATTGTGTCTCATAGTCTCACAGAGGATTATGAAATATCATTGAAACAAAGGTCGTCTTACCGTCCGTGCACCTAGATGTGGTGTGTATGTCTTCACCCAGCATATCTGTCAAAATAATAAATTTAAGCGAAGGTTTCATGCATAGCTGCAGAACATTTTCTTTTAGTGTCTCCAGAGATCTAGGAAATTCACATTTCATGTCCTTTGCTTCCGTAAAAGCATGTGATGGAGCTCCAGGGTCTATTACTCATAATCATTTAAGCAGTTATAATACCCAAACCTAAAAAAAACACAACTAAGTTACAAAGAGTAATAAGCAAGGTGAACACCAAATGAAAATTATCTCCTGAAAACAAAATGAATTTGCGAAGCACTGACATAGATGGGAGATGAACCTGGAGGGGTGTTACACTCTATGAGGTGAATTTGATTTCACATCTTTTACGCCTCTGGAAACTAAGCAGTCGCTTGTTTTTATATATGGAACATGAAATAATTGAAAGGATTTTATAAATTGTTGTTTTAGATTAGATTTGACATGCTCCTTGAGATTTATTTACTTCACGAGCCAAATTGTCTGTATGCAGAACTTGAAAAGGTTTGAGGTGAAATAAGTTGCTGCAGCTTTGTTTTAGATACTTACGGTAAATCCTCTGTCTCTCCTTATGTTATCTATAATATATTATCCATAACGGATTATATGTGCAGAAAGCAGGTGCCAGTATATAATGGTAAAGGAGAAACAGACACTCAAAACCAACTCTTTTCATTTCTGATAAAAGCCATAGTTTTTTTTTTTTTGTCAGTGCCAAAACGTACCCCGCAAGAACAGAGAAACTTGTAATTTTATTTGAGGTGGCAAGAAAAAGAACAGAACTTTATGGCCAGGACATTTTATGCTTTTCATGAACTCAACTGCAGAACTCTTGGGAAGTCCTTACATGTCATTCCCACTGCAGAATTTGTATATGGCAAGAGCAGAACAACATAGTTTACATCTTGCAGCCCTGGGAGAAGGAAGTGTTCTTGCAGGATGTGTACAGGCTTTTGATTACATGTTTCTGCTCTCTATTTGTTATATTTGTTCCTCATAAGGAATTTCTGTATAACAAACTTGTTTCTTCCTTTTTCCAAAGAAACACTGAAATGATGCATACATTTTGTTGACAATCCTGTTGACAATGCTCTCCTAGCTTGGATGAGACATTAGCTTCCTCTGGCAATCCTTTTTCAAACAAATAAAAAACTTTTATTGCTTTATTATAAGCTTAAAAGATTATAAGGGCTGCACACGGATTTGATAATAAGGAAGGCAGTTAGTGTCAAACTGCCTGCAATAGACAGTTGACACTAAAACTGATGAATTAGGTTACATTAAAATGGTGTCATGATTACAGTATAAGTTTCAATACCATGGCTGAATTAAAAACAATTTGGACACACTTTTATTTTTGTCATAATATCCAATGAGATTAGAGTAGAGCTAAATTGATTGAAACTAATCAAATGACAGATTGTGTCCAATATGAAGTGTCAGGGCAATTAAAAGAGAAAAAACTGAAGTACTGAAGATTGATAGAAAAAAACCTACCTTAGTTGAAGAACTTGTCTTTCCAGTTTTGAAAGGAGACCTTAAATCAAATCATATTTA
This sequence comes from Brachyrhaphis roseni, assembly GCA_903066815.1. Classification (NCBI taxonomy): domain Eukaryota; kingdom Metazoa; phylum Chordata; class Actinopteri; order Cyprinodontiformes; family Poeciliidae; genus Brachyrhaphis; species Brachyrhaphis roseni. The sequence goes on along the minus strand of CAEFZY010005321.1, from coordinate 35,568 downwards.
TATTTATACCACATATATCATATATCAATAATGAAAAGTTCATACGCATTTTATAGTAGTAGTAAAAAATAGCAAAATAACAAAAAGTACTACAGTTACATTTATTTTGTAGGAATTGTTATGGGTAGCATATGTCTTTGCAATAGGTACAAAATGAAATGGAAAGATTATTTATTTTAAACATGGTGTTTTATTCAGATTTATAAACATTAAAGGTTGGGTTATTCTACATTTTTTCAGTGTGAAATATTGTTGAAGGTAAGGTACGGTAAGGTAAAATTATTCTAGTACTTTTGCACTAGAAAAATGTACTGGTGCAACCTGTATTGGCATTCATTCCATTTCCAAAGTGTTACAGGATTGTATGTTTTGATAAATATTTGAAAGATTAATAATACATTGTTTTCTATGTATGTATCTAGTACGGTAATTAGAATGGGAAATTTACAGGTGCTTGACCCAATGCATTAAACCTAAACCTGGACATTTTCACTATGTTAAACTAGAATAGATTTAAATCCTCTAAAATTTAAATACAAAATCACCCTTGGAAATGATTTGTTGACAGTTTTGCTTGTAAACCTTGCTCACCATTAACACTATATTTACTGTTCTTTAGGTGTTAAAGATGAATATTTGTCTGCAGGATAAAAAAAAAAAAATCAATACAAACAACTACTGTCTGTGCTTACAGGAATGGGATGAGCAGCTTGCTGTGCTTGCAAAGAAGCAGGCTGCGTTGTGCAACAAAGACGCTTCCCTTCTCCACACGCCGAGCTTCGGTCACATGGGCTGGATCTCTCCACTGATGGTGCCTCCTCATTTTCCAACATCATTGATGCCTGGTTTGAGGAGGGAAAATATTTTCTGTACTATAGTGGGCGATATAGAGAAAATGGAACCTGTCAGGACTACACACAGGTAACATAGAAGTCTCCTTATATGTGTTTGGGCTTTGTGAAATAATGTAATTACTCACAAGACTTGTAGTTTATCTTTATTAAAATAGGGACTTGGAGTAATTGATCCAATTGCTGTTTGCAGCTGGTTTGGGCTACCTCAAGTCATGTGGGCTGTGCCAGCCAGCAGAGTCTGAGAGATGGGCTCCTCTGGAAGATATTTGCCTGTGCGTATTACCCAGGGTAAATCTTGTCCTTTCTCTCTACATCAATATGTATTTATTTATTTCAAAAAGGAAATAAAAGTAAAAATAATTAGACAAATAATCATGTCAACTGACATGCAATTTTACATAATTTGCTAGAAAAGGAACAAGATCTTTTTATTTCCTGTCCCTCAATAGATTTATATAATTCTATGTTAAAAGAATAAAGGTAGCTGTAGGAAATCAATCCAGCCACTGTGTCTCCCTGTGGGTTGCTGCATACTGTGTGCTACTGGTGATGCAGGGGTAACTGGGAAATGAATGGTCGCCTGGTGACGTCCTATAAGCGAGGGCCGTACTGCTCTCTCTGCACCTCTTCCATGTCTGGCTGTTTCCGACTGTGGGACCACGTAGGCGGACTGTGTGGTAAGACTATTTAATCTTAAAAATGTATTTTATTTCTGAGATCATTTGAAGTGATTTGTGTGGATTAGCATCCTGCTTGTTTTTATTTTTGAATCAGAAATTCCAAAGAACCCATGCAGAATGAGCTGCGGGCAACATGGCCGCCTCGCCTGGGATTCACCGGACACTTCTGTCAGGGTAATGCTTGTTAATCTGTGTGTATTTCTGTCTTGTTATAGTTCATAAACAGAAAGCTGAACAGTCGGATCTAGTGTTTGTCAATAAGATGCAGTATGCAGTGTTTTCACGGTCGTCTCAAAGAAGAAGAATGCTCCTTTGTGTGTGATGTTGGCTACGGTGGTGCTGAGTGCGCAGGTGAGCCCAGCTTGTCTTATTTTATTTTTTATTTTAATTCCTTTGAATGTTAATCTCAGTAGGCTGCAACAGAACTATAACTGCCTGTACAGTACTCTATACTATACATATATTTTACAACTAACTGCTGGGAAAAAAACCCCAAATAAAACATTTCTCACTTATTAAACTGAGGTCAAAATAAGCCAACTTAGAAACCAAAAACCACCTTAACGTTACAGGTTAAGATATACTTTTGTATATCTTCAATACAATAAATATGCAACAAAATGGAAGTGTATACCTTGGGTCATCAAAAGTGACTGGAAGCAAAGAATAAATACCCTGAAAAGGAGAATAGATCTCCAACTTCAGAAAAAAATATTAATTTGTTACATGTAATCGAATTAAGTTTGTCATACTTACTTTATTTATATTTGTTCAACATGACAGCTTAATAAACTTAAAACATTTACTTGAATTAACTTAATTTGATTACACATTTTTTTAAAAGTTGGAGCTCCATTCTCTTTTTTTCAGTGTATTCAATAGTGGCCATAAAGTAAAGAAGATAATCTGAAGAGCTGGCCAGTTTTAATAGCTTGAGGCAGAAAGCAGAAAGGTTCTGCTTTTGATTTTGCAGTACTGTTTGCAGCAGTTTAAAGAATTTATGGAGCAACTGTCAGGTTTCTGAAAGGGGTTGATGCCTTGTTTCTGCAGCACCTCTGAAACAGATTTTGCACAAAAAGCAGGAACTATAAATTTATCTTTTCAGATCCCCTCACTGTCCTTTGCAGGACCCAAGACTCCCTTATATCTGATTCTGAACACATTCAACCAAGTTTTTTATTTTATTCTCTTGGTTTGTGCTGCATTTTCCTGCTGTTCATTTGGAGTCTCAACTTAGATTCAAATTTCCGGCTCCTCCCAAGAGCTATTGTCTTCTGTACCTTGTGTACATCATTTTGTTTTTTTCCAGCAATTTCATTTTTTATTTTACCTGACAGATTTTTTTCTGTTGTTAATTTAGAATTTTGTAACCATTTTGTATTGAGAAATATTATGTGTCTTAAGACAGAGGCTAACAATAAATGAATAACACCAATGAAAGAATTAATTAGATTATTCCTGTCTCCAGAAATGATTGATTGAGAGGCAGTGTATATCCTGGACAGACTGCCAGTCCATCACAGGGCAACACAGAGACGATCAAAACAAATAACCATGCAGTCAGACCAGTTAACATAACATAAATGCTTCTGGACCATGGGAAGCCTGAGGAGCCAGAGAGAACCTACTCATGCAGGGGGAGAACATACAAAATCCATGCAGAAAGACCCCCGGTCAAAATTCAAATCTAGGACTCACAAAAAAATAAGCATAAATCCTCATCAAAAAATTTCCATAAATCACTTCAAAACATGTTACTCTCTAGTGCAGGATGTTCACTATTCTTATGCAAAGTCACAATTTTGGCATTTATTCTATCCCATGTCGAGGACAAAAACACTGGTAAAAATATCAAATTGTTGCATAATGATACAACAGAGCTCTGTTTATTTTTTTCTTTCTTTTAGTACAACCGTGTTGTTGAGTTAATTCTGTTTCTTTAATGTCGCTTATATCTTTCAATCTCGTTTTGCTTATTTAAGAGACATCTTGTGTTTGACATTTTCCTGAATAAAATGGGCATATTCGATAAATCCATTAATACAGATAAGAAATAAACCAAACATTATTCGGTTTGGTTGGATGCTTGGATGTCCATCAGCTTATGCAAATATTTTCAAGTGTGGGAAAAGACTGTATTTTGATTAAAATCCATGTCTGACAGTTTATATAATTTATTTTTCTTCGTGTACTGACTACTTTTGTCATCATAAAAGGTGCAGTTCCCCTTTCACAGCTGTGATCTGATAATAGATGGAACTTGCTTCATGGTTTCTTCAGAAGCTGACAGCTACTATGGGGCCAAAACTCGCTGCCAGGTGAGAGTAAAGCAGCATCACGGAAAGCTGTTGCCAAATAAATCGAGGTAGTTACGGTACTTTTGAGTCAATGCATTTCTTTTTTCTTTTTTTTTTTTTTTACTAACAGGGACTTGGAGGAACTTTAGCTGAGATTCACAGCCAGGAAGTTCAGGACATCCTGGTGTTTTATCTAGGTGAGCTGGAGGCGAGCAATGAAATCACCAACACCGACTTTGAAACGAGAAACTTCTGGATAGGTATGGCCATTCACACTGACACATCATATAAACATTGATACAGCAGGTCAGATTAGTTTGCATCTGTTTACTTTCTGTTTGAGGCCGTTTAGTGGGCACATGAATAAAGTGGTAATGTTTCTGTATTTTTTCTTTACAGGTTTGACATATAAGCCTCTAAGAGACTCATTTCGCTGGGACACAGGAGAACTCCTTCGATTCAGCAGCTTTGCCTTTGGGCAACCTGACAACCAAGGGTATGAAGCATATTTCACAGCAGACTTAAGCTGCTGTGGCGGGCTTCATAAACACAGACAGCTAAGGGCATTGGGACTTAGATAAACAAATGAAACACATCAGCAGGTGAAAAAATGTTTCTGTATAGACGCAGGGTTTTTTTCTGAACTGAGGACAGTAATATTTCCTGATATCTTTACTGATAAGTGGTTCACATTTACTTGTTAATTAAGAGATAATCATTTTTAAATGAGCAGATGTTTGGAGTTCAACATTGAAACAGCTCTTTCTTTTCTTGGAAGTAACACTGCAGGTGAGGCCTGTGTTTACTATTACTCACAGCTTCTCATTTCCTGTGCAGTTTCGGAAACAAGTGTTGAACTGCAGGCACTGAGCACTTTCAACTGGAATGATCAGCACTGCAAAACCAGGAACCGATACATTTGCCAGCATGGTAAGGCCCCTGCAGGCAGACACTCAATAGAAGTATGGAAGGAGGTAAAGGTTCTTTAAATGCCCACTAGTGATACACAGTTAGACCCTCTTGTCTTAAAATACACCTGCTGACCACAGGACCTGTATTTGTATGTTGTTAAAATCAGTGTGAAGCTTTTTCTGCTGAAATTACAGCTCTTTTTGTGAATTGACAAAACAATGTATCTGTATCTGTTGAGGAATAGAAGTTAAGTAATTAGTTTTTGCTCTCAATGCAGAAAGGGACAGTGGGTTTATAAACTAAGTCATTTCTATTTAACCACAGGAGCATGTTCACGGTGGTCTTCAACAGAATAATGAATTGTCCTCTCGTATTTCTCCCCCAAACTCAGTATTGTTCTGCAGCACCAGCTGCACTGAGACCAAAACCCAGCAGGCTGTGAAACTGAGCCGTTTGCCTAAAGGGTAACATTTGGTGCTAGAAAATTACAACTTCTTTTATGTAACTCATATTGACTGGACATTTTATACCCTTATTAAAAATTATGAAAAGATTACTTTGATATTCAAGTTTATAGTCAGATCTACAATCCCCAAGCTACAAATCATAAATTACTATTACTAGGCGGAATGTGTCAAAACCTTAGTGGAAGCTAAAAACATGTTTTACTTTAGCTGGTTGGCTCTGTTTCTTTCAGGTGTAACACAGACTGCCATTTAAAATTTCAGCTGTCGTTCGCTTGGCCTGCTGTGCTCCTCCGTGTCCATGCAATTAGCAGTATCTTCTGTCACTGGTAATCACTGGGGGTTAAGAGTAAAATGTTAATCTTCTGTGTCCAAAAAAACAGCCCAACTAAATTCTCAGTGTGATAGTGACTACACGTTTAAACCTGCTTTTCAGTACAAATCAATCGCACTCAGTGCTTACCATCAAGAACCCCCAAGCAATCAATATATGTCGTTTTCACAAAGACTCCCACTGTTTGGACACACATACCACTTACATTGATTGAGAAGAATGAGATGGTGGCAGATGTTTAGCGTTGTCCATTTACGGCTGTCTTTGCCAAGTTCTGGTGTGTCATCAGGTATCGATCCGTTGAAGCTGAATTTGCTCTGAATGCGGTCAGTGTTGCTAAGACACCAGCTTTTACAAACGGCTTTTTGGGGACCCGACTATGTCTCACTTCTTTGTGGTACAAAAATAGCACATTGTGGTCAAAACGTTGCTTGAGGGTTGCATTTTGTCAAAAGGGCTTAGTCTTTTAGTTGAACTTTTTATTAATTATGCTAAAAGCAAGAGTTTATTCTTCCCCATCAAAGATTTCAGCAGCTATTTTCTCTAACTAAAAAAAAACAACAAAAAAAAAACAACTAAAGCAATTTAGAAAAAAATGTTCTACTTTGTTAATTGCTTATAAAATAAGAAGTGGATATCATGCCTAAGGCAAAGTCTGAACAGTGTTCCTCCAGAGGAAGTGTGTGCTTGGCATCCTTTTTTGCCCCATTATGTGCATGACAAGAATTTAACGCTTCATGTCTCATTAACAGCTTCTTCCCTCGCATCTTTTTAATGGAGTTGAAGAACAACTGAGGAACTGGCACAGACTCAGACACTTCCACACATTTATCTTCCATGTTTCTGTTCAGTCTCTTTCTTAGCATGGTGTATGTGTTGCATATACAATACGTTCATGGGTCATGTGTGCATTTGTGGATTTTGCAGATGCAGAGCAGATTGCACAGTGGGAGGAAGCCAGGTGACCTGTATGCTTTCGGTTGGCTTCACTGCTGCTGCATGAATTACTGTTTTATTCTGAGTGGATAAATACTGTGCATAATTGAATGTTTTATGAAGTATTTGCTCTTATTTTGTAAAGTCCACTTTTTCCAACTTGAATTTTTACTTCAATACTAATTGATAAAGGATTATCTTATCGTACCAATTAGGAAAGTCGCTGTTTATTTGATTTCTGCACTTTCAAAATGGACCTCCTCTCTCTTTTCCTAAAACTTCTCATTTACTCTGGCCCCCCTGATGGGTTAGTCTCCCTCCTTTTTGATTGTACTCTTGCTCCAACAAACTTGTAGCAAATGGTTGAATTACCTGCTCAGCATGCCATTAAGTTCTGCAAAGGCTTATTTATGACCCTTAAATAATTAAGGGTAGAAGCCTGAAGAACATAAAGTCTCTAAAAGTGGTAACATTAAAGTAAACAATTATTGAGATTTTATTAGCCTACTTCACGCTGTCAGACAGGTTCTACATAAAGGACTTATTGATTCTGCAGGATGTGTCGGTTTCTGACATTTTCAGCTGATGTGGGTGTTATAACGTTGCCCAATGTGTAACTCACTCTGCCACCCTCCACAAAATTGGAGTGAGGGTTAGGGAATTAGGGGTGCCGGTGTGTTTGTTTGCTCAGGGTGCCTAATAGGGTAGGACGGCCTCTCTTTGCAGGTCAGTTCAATTTTCAAGTGTGCCTGAAAATTGAACCAAAAATGTGATTAACTGGTAGTTAATTTATGATTCAACATAAAGGTAATTTAATTTTTTGGTTCATGTGAATATATTATTTCTACTAATGAATAAGCGTAATTTTTTTTTGTCTGTCTGGTTATGATAGTCAGATATTAAAACTCAGATTTAAGATTTAAGCATTTCCACAAAAAAACAGCAAGAACCAGAGGAAATCTGGATAGGTTTTGCATGGCAGTGAGTGAGTCACAAAAATTCTTCAGTAACATGTACTTCATAGAAATAGGTTGGAGTGACATTAATAAAGATTGTTTGGATTTGTAAATAAAACCATTTATTTTCATGAGACTTTTTCCTGCTCCAACAAAAATCACCTGCAACTGGGTTTCGATTTTTCTAGGAGAGATTATTTAAGTGCAATGAAAGAGAACTTTAATTTAAGTCTGTAAGCAAAAAGTCCTGCCTCTGTAAGCATCTTTCCGATTATCAGCCTGTATGCATGTACACACAAACTGACACAGATGTTCTCTCTGTTTAATCGAACTACAGCTTTCCACTGAGCTTCTGGTCATGGGGTTCTCAGTGAACCATGGTTCCAACATTTTATTTCCAAACTCTTGGAAAACAGGGTCCAAGTTAAAGGTTTCACCTCTGTAGCAATGTGAGGTGAAAATCATGCTGTCTTCTTGATGAACAGAGAAAAGAGACTTCAGAATGACAGATGATGATGATACAAAGAAAAGTGTAAAAGGCTGAAAAAAAAGACCATCAGAGAGCGGTGAAATAATGCAAATGAAAAACAGCAACAAGCTCACAGGCAGGGCAAGAACAATTTCCTTCTTTTCTTTTTGTCCATAAAATATTTCAACTTACATCATCAAATATATATTATTGTAAAAACAAATCACTTCATGATGAAATTGTGAGTTTTTTCTCATTATAATGACATAGAAATTGTTACTAAAAAAATTAAAATCAGCTCCACTGAGGAGGCCCCTTGGTGGGCCTATGGCCCTAAGCGGCTGCTTAGTTTGCTTCTGCCTTGGGCCGGCCCTGCTCACAGGCTTAAACTCTCCTAATTACACTTGTGCTCCATTGAGTTTCAATTTCTCAAATTTCTGTCTCTGAAAGTGTGCGATACCTCTAATTCACCATCATACAAAAACATACAACAAATGTAAAATAACTCATGCTGTATTCTTGCCCCTCATTCTTCCAACACATAAACGGTGATTCGACAAGGACATCTCCAGAGCTGCGGGTATTTGAGTGAGGCAGAATAAGCTTGACCTCACACTGTCATTAAATGAGATGTGCTGTGTAATAAACTTTTTCTTTTTTTTTTTTTCTGCTGATGTGTTAGTTCTTGGCTGTCTACAAAGATTGCGAGTGCAGAATGTTTAAGAGTCTGCCTGAGAGTGTACAGTGAATGAGCGAGTATTTGCCTCATATGATTTGCTCGCTCGGTTTCCTGCTGCTCTCATGGTGCCCCCCGATAAGCCGGCGCTGCAGCAGAGGGTTTCAGAATGGCGCTGGTGGCAGTGGAATTAGCTTCCATTGTCATGATAATGACAGTGATACTCTTGGCCCTTCCAACTCAGTCCAGCTATTGTATGGAAACAGGAATGCAATTTCTCCTTCAGCGGCAGCCGACAATCCTCTGCAAGAGTGAAAGGTCTCTAAATGACTCTCCATTCATGCAAGGCTGAGGGGCCAGCAGCCAATTAAAGTGGGAGCAGGCGAACAGTGCCATCCTGAAGACCTGAAACTCTCTCTAAGCACACACACAGAGCAACACACACACACAATTTGTTGTATTTTTGCTTCTTCAAACATCTAATCCTGTAAACTAGTTTTTCTTCTTTTTGCAGACCTGATTTTTACAAGGCCACCGTCAGTGTGCACTAAATAACTTAAACAGCAGTCAAACAGCTTTAGCAGCACAAGTTGCCAATTTAAAAATGCTTTAATATGCGAGTCGGGGGAAATAGGTCCGGGGAAAGCCAAAAATATTTTTCAACCCAATAAATCATGGTAACATTTTTTGGAGGCACTTAGGGTATTAGACAGTCTCCTCTGGGTATTTATCTGCTGGCTGAAGCAGAGTCCCGACAGCGGGTGAAAGGTCCACGAAGTGTTTGCTCGGTTGAGCTGTGAGTAAACTGAACATGTGCTGCCCAGCTTTGTGACCCACAAGTTTAAAAAAAGACATTTGACCAAATTAATTTGCTTTAAAAAAGTGTTATTGCCAAAAAAAGTCTCTACAAAGGGCAACAGTACTCTTTAATGACATGTTTACCTCGAGCAGGGTTTATGTGAGGTCTTACATATTGGCCTGAAAAAGTCTTAAATATGCCCGTTTCAATATCAGTCCTCAAAATATATGTAGCTACAAGATGGTGTGTGTCTCTATGTGAATATTTAACATAAAACTGTTAATTACTGAGAAATTTGAACATCTTTAAACAATAAAGATAAAAAGGTCAGTGAAAAGTAAAACTAAAAAGGGAAAAAGAGGGAAATATGCATCACATGTGCATACGTCCCTGAGTTTTTACAGTCAAGTATTTTTTTTGCCCTCTTCAAAATATTGCTTGATTTTAAACATTAAAATGAATAATTGTGAGCTACAGGGCCTGAACATGACCAAACATAAACATATTTGTTTTCCTTGAAGGTTTTTCATAATATTTGCTGCAAAACTGCTAAGCTTTGATTTAATATTGCACGATTCCCATGATTTTTGTAATATTATGATACATATTTTCCACAAAAGCAGCTAATTTGATCATGTAAATCTAAATTCAGTTCCACCTGAGATTAAATCAGGGTTTTGATCAAAATAACTAAATCTCAATGTACGTTATTATTAAGATGTTAACTTCAATATGGTGTTATTTGAGATAAAATAAGCATGTTTCTTTTTCACATTTTTTTCTTTTTCACAAATGGGAAAATAGAGCAGTAGATCTCAAGTCCCGCCTCAGAAATCTCCAATTCACATGTGATATTATAGAACCGGGGTTTAGATGAAAGCCCTCATATATCTGCAATCAGCCTCCAATTATCGCTCTTTGCATCTGAATGAGGAACTCCAGCTGCACTGTGGGGATCTGATGATACAAGCGGAGGAGTAACCATTTATTTTTATAAGGACGGGTAAATAATACAGAGAATTACCGTGTGGGTTTCTAATCATCTTTACAAATCAAGGAGGGACCGCACTCAGCACTCATCTCATGTCTTTATTCAGCGACTGTTTACCAGAAGTGGGACAGAGTGTTCACATTTCCTATTTATTCGCTTTCTGTCCCAGCTTTTGCATTTCTTTTCCACTGCTGTACTGAAAGTAAATAACACAAGGGCTTGCTATTATGAGAGTAAGATTTAATAAAGATTCTGAATTCTATCAAAAATGTTTTTTGCTTTTAATTAAGTTTTCTGTAAATGCTTTTCAGATTTAGAAAAAAAAATTATAAGGACAAAAGCATCCACTTGTTTACAGAAAACATGAAAAATATGCACCAAAGGAGTTTAATCTCAATGTAGTCAAAGGACTGCAATGACTATGCTCATCCTCAATCACTGTTAAACAATTATTCGTCCTTCTTTTATCTACACCATTCCCCCTCACTCTCTTTCTCTCTCTCTCTTATTTTCTATTTTCAGAGCAGTCACTGTTGAGCTTCCCACAGCATTTGGATGCAAGATGAACTTTGATAAGAGTTAATGAGAATACAGCATTGTGCAGGCAAATAATGGCTCGGGCTGCACTTGAGAGCCTCCTCACCAGGAAATGGACTGCAAAGAGCCACAGCCAGCCACTCCTCAAGGTTCAACAGAGGAAAAAGGAGAGAGGAAGGAGGCAGAGAGGTGCAGAGAAAGTCATGCATGTTTGAGGCATGGAGGTGCAGGGTGCAGATATAATGACTGATAATTACTGTATTTACACAACGAAGCTTTTACACTGGAGAAAGAAAAAAAACAACTCTGCTCCCTGCACTTACTGCATGTCCTTGTAAATCCTGTGGTTTTAATGGAATGTGAATTGTACACACGTCAAAAATAAGCATTTATATAAAGAATAGAACCTTTCTTGTGTAAGAAGGGAAAATGTTTCCAGTTCCCCTTAGTGGTGCTGTTTTCTGATGTGCTACATCAGCTACTGCAGCGAACACAGATTTGACCTTTCAAAAGCTCTTTTAGATTCAGTCAGAAAACAAACTACGCAGCAAATCCAACAGGTCCAAATTAACTCTGTCAGATTTGATTTCAACACTTTTAAAGTGTCTATATGGGTCCAGAAACTGTTAATTTAACACTTTGTTTTAACTACTAGTAATATACACCCCAGAGTCACCAGAATGTGACTCTATTAGAGTAAAATTAACTCTGCTTTTGCATAAAGTCTACTAACACCAAAACATTTAACATTTTTGAATTTACTGTGTAAGTTCCACTCATTGTTTTTCTAAGCAATGTTTTAATGCTCTTTGTAATTGCCTTCAATAAGTCAGCATCTCCTAAGATGAGACAAATATATACTAATTTTACTAATTTTCTCAGGGTTAAATCAATTTTGAGATCCAGAAAATCATAATAAGCAGTAAATTTCAATGTTGCTTGGCAATGGGTCAAAACTTTAAATGTAAATTGCTCTTTTCTTCAATGAAATGGTTAAATGCTTGAAAAGTGAAAGCAGCTCCAGTCATGAGACAGGCTGGGGGTGGGGTTGTTTGCATTTCACACTTTGCTACACCTCACCGAGTGATGTGTGGAACCACCCGACATCCAAAACCCCAGACCCATTAGAGACCATTACTGACTGCCAATCTCAGAACGACCTTCTGAACTCTGAGTTACTATAAACTTTTGTCCAAACTAACACTGACAGCAAGCTGAGCTGGACTTTTCAGTCTGACTGATAAACATTTAGCAGTTCAAACTATTGTTCACTGAGAAAAAATAGGCATGTCAATTATTTTCATAGCAATGATATTTCTGAAACATCACTCCTTCCAGTCAAATAATTGTGATATATAAATCTAGAAAAAGCTTCAGCATTTGTCAGATTTAATTTAGAATACAATAAAATAGAAATAAAACAGCAATATCAGTTAATGTCTCAGAGTGGGGAAATTCAGGTGTGCCAACAGCAAAACAAAGATAAGTTAAAATACAGAAAGTTAAAGAATATATAAAATTTGCTGTAGAACAGCAAATTTACAACATAAGAAAATTATACTCCACAGTTATTAAAAATTGCATGTCAAAAAAAGCCCAACCTAAAGGACTCATCGCTGAGGCTTCTGCACTGTAGAGTGAAAGCGTAATGCTCCACTAGTGAAAGTAAATTTGTTCAGCTTCTCTTTGGCATTCAGACAATTCTGATTGCTACACTGCTGGACAGGACACAATAAAGAAAAATAAAACTGAAACAAGAAAAATTCTGCAAATAGCAGCAGGGATGTAAAAAACACGCATTGAACTTGCTTGGAGCAGTGATGGTCATAAAGTCTGATTGCTGCTGGGAGGAACACTGCAAAAACAAAATCTTACTACATATTGTTGGTCTATCAAGTGAAAATTTATCAGTATATTTGAAAAAAGGCAAAACTGACTTACAAGTAACTTTTTAAGAAGAATTATAAGCTTGTTTTAGATAAATAATTTCTTGATATTGATAAAAAAAAAAAAAGTAACCATTCCCACAGGCAGACTATTTCACTCTTAACAGCACATTTTCTTATGTTATAAGTGAAATAATCTGCCAGTAAAACTGGCACTTTTTTAAAATCAACAATAAGGAATTATTAACTTTAAACAAGCTCCCATATCGGTTGAAAAGTTAGTTTTGTCTTATTTCAAGTGTACTAACATATTTGTATTAGAAAGTAGACCAAAAATACTTTTTGTACGATTTTGTGTTTTTGCTGTGAAGGATCTACAATGATGCTCTTTTGTATTTTGTATTTAGGATGTTGTCATTCTCTGTCACTGAAGGAACTCTCTGGTTCAGAAACAGCTTAATGCCTGAGTTGAAAGACATCGTCCAACACTGATGTTTTATGACAACAGTAATGCCAGAGTTCCTCTGTCTCCCACCTGCATTGATCTTATCTAACTGCTTCCTCTCAGCTGAAGATAAACTGCTGCGTCAACAAACCACATCGTAGAAGATGGTTGATGCTACCACAGTTTTTCTTCTCTTTATATTACCAATAGCCATTGTTTTGCAGCTTTAATTGGTTATACATAAATTAATTAGGAATAGCCCCTTTTAGTATAGTTTTATTTGAACAGTTTTAAAATGTTATTTTGTTGACAAAAAAGCTAAAACTATTCAGCATCAGATCAATTTTGTATAGTTTTCTTCTTAAATCTATTTTATAGGATAGCTCTCTTTTTTGATTGCGTTAATCAAGAAACAAATATGTGTCCATAGGAATTAATCAGTCAGTCAGCCAGTGATTGGGATTCACAAATTTTTCAGTGATTGGCTCTAATCAGTGGCTGGCAGTTCAAATTCTGAAAAATCAGAAACTTTATTCCAGTTTATTAAATTGTTACAGGGTAGTGCAAGATGAATAATGCCAATAGATTTATAGTTAACTCCCTCTGTGTGAAAATTAATGGAATGGAAAGAATGGCTATAGGAACTGGTTCAGGCAGGCGAAACACCATTATAGCTCACGTGGCCCTCCATTGATTTCATCTAGTTGACCCAACAGCTCAATCCAGTACCTGACTGGACATCCAGCCCAGTCAAAAGTTTTCATTTCAGGTCTATTCAGAAGTTGGGTTTTCTTCATGTTAAAACCTTTGGTTTTGCTGAAAGTAGTTTTCCACAACAACAACAAAAATCCTGTCAGACAATCCAAAATATAACAAAATCCATTTCAATTGGAATTCACGCTTATTTTTGGTCTGTAAAACTGAACGAGTGTTCTTTGGAACCCATCTTGTTTTTTTAGTAAAAGTAAATTTGGGGCTTGATGTTTTCCTGTATGAGAGACAAAGACTGGGATAACCCATATTCAAATTGCTGGTGTAGCTTCTTAATAATATCAGACATGGCAACCCTTAGTGCATAAACAGAAGCCAAATTGTCTCCTTGTCTTGCTTTTCATTCAAAAGGCTTGTTTAATTATGAATTTGAGTTGGTAGAGTCTGTTAGTGTGAAAACAATCACACTAACAGGCTATTAATGTCAGTAGCAGAGCAATTAATGTCACATAACCGAGTGAGTCAAAGACTCACGTGACTTTAAGAACCCTATCAGGGATCTTAAATGTCCTGAAAGTGTAATTGTATCGACAGTAATTTACAAGCCTGAAACCCCTGACCTATATTCAAGCTAGAGACACATTTTGGATAAGAGATAAAATGTTGATGCTAAATGTTTGTTACATTTAACAATAAATCAATTCATTTTGTCATTTGAATCGGGATTGTCTGAACGTGACAAAATTGTCAGGATGTAAGACCTAAAAGAAATTTGGGGTTTGGCTGTAAAAGCCACTGGGAGTATATATGGGAGTGAGTATAGTCTTTCTGCCCTGTTTAACACAACCTTTAGGATCCAGTCCGTTCACAGTCCTGGCACACACATTCACATTATGAGTGTATCCTTTTTTGCAGTCAGGGATAACTTTTTCTGTTTTGCATAAAAAAAAAGAAAACAGTATTTGCTGTTTTCCATTCCTAAAGCTGTAAATATGTTTTTATGAGGTCATAAATCACAACTGGCTGAGCAGGGTGAAGAGATCATGGTTGAGTGAATTAAATGTATGTGGCACTTCTGAAGCAAGAAAGAAAAAAGTGATTTACTTTAACCTTTGTGTTTTCTTAATGGCTTGTCAGTTTTAGAATAGAAAGCAATGCCTACTGACCAGAAAGACATGTCTCCAATTATCCTATTTCGGTGTTGGCTTTGTGAAATATCCAGTCTGCAGACTACTCTCTGCAGAAAATAATACATAACAACAATTGTAAGAATTGCATCAAAAACTAAACATTTTTCCTAATTACTTTTCTAGACTGTCTGCAAATCTCTGTTTCTCTTGTTTAACCGATAGCTTTGTACATTAAAGTTGCTTCAACAGGCAGTCAAACAAACCAAATCTGTTATGAATAAAGCCCCGGGCTACAATGGGATGGTAATGGGAAAAAGAGTGGGAACAGCCGTGCTGGGGAACTAGAGAACAAACTGATCAGAATAAGATAAAACTGAAAATATACCCCACAATGAAAGCAAAAGATGTTCCTTACAACAGAAATATTTCTGCCAGCAGCAAGTTGGATCCCAGACAGCAAGAGAGTGGGAGAAAAAGAGTAGGAAGACAGGGAGGCAAAATGGGTGGAACATTATAAAAAGACTCTTGATAAACAAATGTATGGCGGGTTGAGAATGGAGAGAGGCTTCTCAAGGATGTCATATCTTAATTAAAAATGACAGCTTCAATTAAAAATGTAATCATTCTGACTGTTTTCTAATTAAAAGCGAAAAGACTGATTGTATTGACTCATTAACTTCAAAGAGTGGTGCACCCTAACTGAGTGAGGAGGGGTGTATAATTTGTTGAATGGCTCAGCGGATGAGAGGTGCTGAAGAGGATGAAAAGGAGCCGTGCTTTGAGAAAGCAAAGCACGGCTCATCATCCAGTGATGATGAGCCTCAGCTCATCATCACTGGAAAATCGGTTAGATGATGATAGAGAGACATATAGACACCCTTATGACAAAATTTTATTGATGGACTGATTTATGACCCTAATTATTGATGCTTTTAATTTCAGGTGATCGGAAAATTTAGTACACCTGTAGTTGTTGAATTTTCCATTACTAAAGCTTATAAATGATCAATGTAAACTATCAGTCTGTATTAAAATAGTTAATATAATTCATATTATTTATTTAGATTTGATGCTTGTGATGTGTGCACTTGGATTTCTACTGATTTATTGAATGATGGTTTGTGTAAATATTTATCAAACTGAATGGCCTTTCAGGTTTCATATAGTTTTTTTTCTTTTTTTTTTGGTGTTTGTTGCACAAATTCAAATATATGCTGGCTATCAGCCAACAATTCAATCATTGAATTTGTTTTTTCTTAAATACTCCCTCTCACGGAGACATACTTACATCTTCTGACAACTAGCCCGACTTATAATAACATTGACTAAGTTTGCTATTGGTACACTTTATCTAAAAAAAATAATAAAATAAAATAAAACACACTCATTACACAACCATGCTCCAACAGTTGGTCACAAATTGGTGAATTGTTTTGTTAACGTTAAAGTTATCTACAGCTTTTGTTACTTGGTCCTAATGATGCTACCTGTTCACTAATGTTCACTAACAGACAGTACACCTCTTGTAATTGATCAATGTGACGCATCAGTATGTGTTAAAGAAGATAATCTCAGTCAGATCAAGTATAATAACATCATATTCAAAGCAATCAAAATTATATTTCTCTGAAAGGTAATTTCTCCTTTTCAGGGAGCTTAGACTGTATGAAAGGAATCATCGAAATATACTATGAAATATTTAATTTGCAGAATCTCGATAATAAAACTTCAATTGTGAATTGAATGATTGCATTGAATAAAAAACAAAAGACGTTTTGCAGAGAATAATATTTTGGATGAGTTTAGGAATATTGATTGCCAAAATCACACAGCGTAACTACACTTGTCTTTTATATGTTGCAGTAATTGAATCTTTTGAGGCAATTGGTTTGCATAAATTTAAGTAAATACGACCTATTTTCCTGCTCCACATACTTAGCTAGCAATTTGCCAGTTAGCTTCCCAGTCTAACTTTCTGGGCAATGTCTTGATTCAGTAAAATCTTCTATCCTGTATCTCCTGAACTTCGATATTCTACTACATCCACTCTGTGAATGTTTTGCTTGCTGGTCTTCATCATGCTTTGAATGCAGTATCTGGTTTCTCTTACTTTAACCCTCCCAACTTGCACCTGATTGGCATGTTAGCCTTTTGATTCCCAAATGATAATTTGAAGGCAAAGAGGAAATATTTAGAAATGGAGGTTGTTAGGTTTAATACAAGCAGCTCATATCAATGAGGGACAACAATTATTTATGAAAAGTAGCACTTGTGTCATTACAGTTGCTCTGAATTAAACAGACTTTTTTAATTCTTGACAAGTTACATAATTTGATACATGCTATTTGAGTAACACATTTATATGTTTATAGGTCTATGCATCAAATTATAAATCTAGACAAGTTCAGCCTAGCTAATATAACACAGGTTTACAACAAAGTCACAGAAAGAAACTTTAAGAGAATCCAGTTTATATTAAGTACAGTTTATTATATCATTAGAACAAAGTTATACGGACATTAAATTGTACAGACATTATTAACATACTTCTAGAAAACAAAACGCTCTTCTCCAAAACAGAAAAAATGCATTTTACAAAGTATAAAGTTATGAGTTTATAACCAGCATGTATAATCCAGGCAAAGTAAAAAAACAAAAGCTTTCTCATAAATATTGGCTAACGAGGACCTGCCATTGAGTTAGTGGAATACATTATGATGATTTCTTCATAGATAAACAAACAGAGAGCTAATCAGTATGTATAATAATAGTTTGGAAAGGTGTAAGTAGCTGTACATCTCTTAAAGGTCTACTCATCATCGTAATTGATTACCAAGCAGCACATGACATATTACAAGCCATCAACATTGATAAAATTGAGTTAAAAAGATATTTCGGTGCAGAAAAGAGCCGTTTGTGTGGTAATACAAATGCGAAACATTGACATAATTATGATTCTCTCTGGATTCTTTTTTGTGATATTAGTGACCTGGATGTCAACAAAATAGCCTGATTTGCACCTTGTGGAAAAACACAGAACAAGTGAGACTTTGATTCTTATAAAAAAACGCAATCACACAAAGAAACGTTGCATATGCTGCATTTCTCTTTGTTTCTCTATTTTTGATTCTGCAAGCCACAGCACTCTGAACTACCAACTCTTTATCAGAAATAAAAGGACCACATTGATTTTGCTTTGTTCCTAAACATTCCACCTGGAACAGCAAATATGGCACAAGTCATTTCAAATAATTGTTTTTGTGTACTTTATGTTCCCTTTGCCATTTTCATAGTGTTTACTTTTAGATTGTTGTTCACCTCAGTGTCTCCCAAGGTTGATCCCAGTGTTTGCTTGCAAGCTTTAACTTATGTGATTTAGAATCAGCTTGCAAAAAGAAATCTCATCTTTTGTTCTTTAAACACCTGGCCTTTCTCTTGTGCCCTCCATTTGAGGCCTTTAGTTTGAACTCTTGCAGCTTCGTTGTTTGCTGCTTTTAATATGTAATTATGTTGCAAATACAAAGTCGAAAACGAAAACTATTTTTCAAACCGGCAGATAAGTGAATGCTATTTCTGCCCTTAGTATCTGCATAATATATTCATAAAGTAAACAAAACACCAACACATGCTTGCACAAACATTCTTATCTTTTAAAGACATTCATGCAGGTTAGCCTCAAAAATCCTAACCTTCAACTTATCTGTAATGACTGTTATACCTAACTGTGACTTCAACTAACCTACTTGGTTCTACTAAATCTAATGAGATGGTATTTGTCTCCTAAGCTTAGGATTGCCAATTGTTATAACCATTACAAACATTAAAACAATAGTATCAGAGATGCACACTCACCATTTGTAATGCATCTAAGCATAATTACTGTTTTTCCTGACCTGAATTTAATCAACAGAAGGATCATAGCTTGCAAAATGTTGTTAGGTAACCTAATTAGAAAAAAATGTAGTGTCAAACATTACCAGTGACCCATTCAAACCTGGCACCAAGATGATCTGACCGGTTGCATGCAGAGAGAAGGAAGCATGTGATTGCACTTAGGGCAATTGAAGATGGCTGAGGCACTTGTCTCTGTATTAGCTTGGCTGTCTAAATGCAGTGCATCCCTAAACAAATTGAAGGATCACTCACTGACCTGGCGTGACTTGCCGCCAGCAGCAAAATTACTTGAACTCAATTACATAAATTCATTCTGTAAACAGCTTTACCTTCCTTACTAGAATAAGTCCACAAAAGTGCAACTCAGACGTTGATGTCTGATTAACATGCATTTCAAGTCACTGTGAATGTATCTGAGATTTAAGAGAAATGTGGTAAAGTTCTGATTGTTGTCCTGCCTATGACATTATATGTTTTAATGGACAAAACCCAGGTGTAGTGTGACGGGTCTTTATTAGGCTTGTCTACTTGCATCTCAATCGGTCTGGAAAACACCATATGTAAATGTAACGTGGGATTGATTTTATTCACAGCAGGACAGTAGAGCATTAAGCGACAGCCAACACACAGCATAGTCTGAAACCTTTGTAAAGGATCTCAAAAGGTGAAGCCAAACATCTAGTACCACTGGATACCAGGTTACTAACTTACAAATACGTGAAATAGATTAAGCAGTTTACACATAACAGGCAAGCTGCCATGTCTAAGTTCACAAAGCAAGCAAATGTGACCAAGATGAGATTTTTTGCCCTTTAGTGAGTGACATCCAAGTTTTTCATGGCAATCTGAACGGCTCAATTCTAGCCTTCCCCACTCCAAAAACTAAGATTTTTGCGAGATCTGTATGTTGTACTAAATTGAATACTGATTTAATAGAATTCAAATCGTCTGCAGTCAGAACGGTCAGGTCTCCTTCAATCAAACTTTCATGTCATTGACTTGATACATACGTTGTAATTCTGCACCAGAAAAAGCTGGGCATAAATTGGACACAAACAACGGTGGAAATAAAGCGATTTAAGATGCTTTAAGTATTGGATGAAGCTAATCAATGGAAGTTAATCAATGGAAAGACAAGTTTTTGTTTTAGCTTCCTTTATCTTATTATGACCTTGTGACAACTACTTTAAAATTGAACCATAAGTGGAGGCATCCATTATTACTTTCCGTAAACAGTGCACTGCTGTGACATCTACATTCTTCTTCTGTGAATGC
This sequence comes from Brachyrhaphis roseni, assembly GCA_903066815.1. Taxonomy (NCBI): domain Eukaryota; kingdom Metazoa; phylum Chordata; class Actinopteri; order Cyprinodontiformes; family Poeciliidae; genus Brachyrhaphis; species Brachyrhaphis roseni. Next base: position 15,322 of record CAEFZY010005321.1, on the reverse strand, counting down.
GGGTTGCTTTGGGGTCGTAAACCATTTACACAGAAGTCTGATTGCGGTTTAAAAAATACTATGAATGACCATGCAAAAAATTGCACTTTAGTAAAATATTGGTATTGCGTATCAAGACCTGTTGTGTGAGCATATGTTCATTTATGCTATGTTTATGTTCCACAACTGTTTCACAAGTTTCACTGGTATGTTATGATTTCTCACTTGCAAAGGCTGGATATCAGAATGCAAGATTTGGCAGCAGTGAGTTGTGAAAAGATCCCTGGGGAATAAACTCATGCTTTCCAGTGCATTGCATTCTGTGCATAAAGGAAAACGTAAGATTCAGATTATGCATCTCTCTACAACTTATGCTAGAAGAATAATTACTGATAAGGAGCAAAAAACAAAGGACCCAATTATATTAAGTTACAAGTCTGTGGTGCTGGAGAAGGAATTAAATAACTTAGACAACAATATGTTCAAACAATCTTTGGGAAACAGAGGCAGGTAACTAAAATCCTGTGATAATTCAAGGAAAAGACAAGGTTAAAAGGGTGGAAGAGCTGGTGAGCCAATTGAAGCAAGATGAAGAGCCAAGCTAACAAAGGCAGAAGGGAAGACAGGACCATAAATACTCTCAGACACAGACGAGACACTGATGGAAACAGTGAAGACAATCATAGGACGAGACCAGCAAGTAAAATCAGATGCAGAGACACAAGTCAGTCTAAACTCCAAAATTTAATATCATAACACTCCAGTTCCTCAAGAGCGATTTGGTGTGATTCCCTGACGCAGTCCAATCCTCTTTAACATTCAGTTTATGTTGTGGTTTTATTCACCTTTCAAACCAGTAATAAAACATTGGTTGATACTATGTAACTTGATTAAATTAAAACAAGACCAGGAGATTGAGATTATATTTGTAATACTGAATACTTCCCCTTGACTTGATTATCTACAAGTGTGCCATTCAAGTGAAATACTGTATAGTATGTATCTTATACATGCATTCAAATTTATGCTGTTATAAAAAATAACTGTTATGCACACAAAATGGTTATAAACAATAAGCAATAAAGAGCCAGTAGGGGATGCTGCATTAGTTTCTCCCTGAAGAACTGCCAACTTAATGCGTTGGACGAGTTTGAGCTTCCCTGTTATTATGGGGACTTTGGCACATTGTCAGGTCCATTATGGCAAATTGGCTTCAGGGGAAGGGTCAGTTGACAATCTCAGTGAATGGCAGACAGTGATTATTGACCTGTTGCAAGATGATGTAAGTTTAAGTACTTAAGAGAGGCTGAACTTTGTCCCAGTCCAGAGTTGCCTGAGGAGAGACGCTCACAACCCAACAGATGAGCACCTCAATGGTGGATGTTTCTTTGTGGCTTGTTGTGAGGAGAGAGGCGATGCGTTTTAAATAAATAAACTGTAGCATCTTTGTTTTTTAAGCATTAACAGACTTTTCAACACAGAGGCAGGTAAACTTTTAAGCATCCACCTTTATGTTATGTTTATGAAATGATATATTAAATTAAATGGATCTTTTGATCAATCAATCAATCAATCAATCAATCAATCAATCAATCAATCAATCAATCAATCAATCAATCAATCTCTTCATTTTGGTGCATAGCAGGATCAATATGGAGGAACAGTATTCTTCCTGATACTTAAACGTTATCAAAACTTCATTTCTGTGGTGTTATTTTCAATGGCTTTTATACTCTCCCTGTGGCATTTTTGTCTTTGGTGTTTTCATGTGTCTCTGTCTGTTCTTATTTCTATCACCCTTTCAAGCTCAAGTATACATGTTTGCATATTTAAGATGGATTTTTTTTCTTGTCACTGATGGGCAGCCAAAAGGCTAGCTCTGACGCGAGAAGATAGGGCTGTAGAGGATGATGAATGGGCCTGTTTGAGAATGCAACTCAGTTCACCCTCACTCGCTGCTCTGTCTGTTTCCACGCAAGATGTAATGAAAGAGCAGGCAATAAAAAAAGTTAACAAAGATTCAGATTCTCTGTTTCTCAGACAATAATTGAATCCTCTGTCTAATTGCTCTTTAGAGAATATCCAACAAAAACTGGATTGCTCTCTAAAAAAACCTGCTGTGCTTTTCATTGAGCCAGTTTTGTTTGTTTAACACATCACACACATGTGTGTGGACTGTCTAAAAGACTCTGCATAGAAAAACAGACACATCCAAAGCTGGGCTCAAACTAGAAGATCCTGGCACGTTTAAGTACCACAGAACCAAGATGGACTCTGAGTTCATGATTAGAAATAATCTAGAGATGCACTGATTAGAATTTACTGGCTGCCAATTTCTGCTTTTCTTTGAGGTCTAATTTGGATTTTGGATCACTTCAAGTCTTAAACATGCAAAGTAATTTGTGTGATGTTAACATTACAGGTTCCCTGTTACCTGAAAACGGAGAGATCATGAGATTACCCCCACTAATCATAAAGCATTAAATCTTTCTGTGAATATCAACAGTAACCTCAGTCACCGTAATGTTGACATTAATTTAAACAAAAATGGTTCAACAACATTTTATAAAATAAGATGAAACATTAATCATTGTTTCAACCACTATAAATAGTTTTATAGAGCCAATACACTAAAAGGTCATTTGAACTAAATCATAAAATCCAGTTGGCCAGCTGAAATGAGAAAGACAGCAAAAAGCTTTTTTCAATCAAACGTTGTATCCAAAAGCAAGTCTGGTGCTACTGTCAGTTAATTGAATAAACAAATAAATGAGCTCATTGTGGATAGTCGATTCTGTCACATTCATAGTGCTCTCTTTGGTTCTTTTGCAACTTTTCATACATGTATACAAACACAAACCCCATTACTGTGACTCGAGAGCAGGGGCTCTCTAACCTTCTGTCCGATTGAGTTTGCAGGTCCGGCAGAAGAATATAATGAGGTTTTCACTCTGAGAAACTCAAGTTTAAAAAAGTGCAGGAGGGATGGCAGAGGGGGACGTCGGCGGGTGTGACACAGAGAAAGAAGGTGAACGAAAGAGAAAAGGCACTCAGTGATAATGTATGAGCTGTCTGCTGTGCTCCATGGTGGGGGATGGGGGGTGGAGAGTGCAGCGGTGCATTTAAAAAGAAGATTATCATGTCAGAATACAGTGATACCTCACCAAACACTGATTTTTATTCGTTATAGGTCTTCCCTGCCTGGCTTGATGTTAACACCCAAAAAAGAGAGAACGTCTATTGTAGCTTGTAGCTTCATATGAATTAACATGAGAACAAGAACTGGTTTTTATGTATTTTATAGCTCGATAAACATCTTTCAGAGAGATCTTAAAGAGCCTGCAATTGATACTTTTTTCTATAGTTGTTACTATTACTCAAGAACTGTAATTAATATTTTATCATGCAGTTTATTATACTATTACACATCCTGGAAATTTCATATTTAGTGCATTGAGTTATGGTCTATTCCCTCCACAAACCTATAGTGATGGAGCCTCTCAGGGTTCTGTGTCTTGCTTAGAGACACTTTAGTATTTTAGTGGTTGAGAAGATTGAATTTGCAATTAGGCATAAACCTGCCCTAACACCTAATCTCATCTGCACACAGTGGAAAGACAAAAAGATGGGAGCCTTCAGCGGAGACCCAGTGGAGAAACTAAACCTAGAGCTGCAGTTCCTCCTTAACTTTATGGACCGCTGTAGAGTCTCAGCTCATTATTCAGTTGTACGTGTTCAAAACTTTACTGTTTTGGCTCTCTCTCACTACTCTAATAGCATCATTTTACACCTCAGCGGGCAGCTCTGTAACTTACAAAGAGGAAGAGGCTAAAATAACCCACCTTCTCAGCAGAAACATTCAGGAAGAAATACAAATACACACCAACTTGGTAAATATAGTAGTGCACTTTGAAGCTAAAGAGTCACTTATTTCCCTCAGAAATGGAAAAGACCTCAAACATCGAGGCTTTACTACGATATTATACAAAGAAACAAAGGTACAAACAGTTGCTAGAGATCTCATTTTGCGTCTAGGTTGATTAAATGAGCAACCACATCTTATATAAAGTGAATTGCATAATACTTTTGGTTAATGTATATACAGTATCTAAGTTTCACTATGTTTATTTAATTTCTCTTTCTTGGGGTCAATAAAATACTTTTGAATTTGAATTGAATTTTAAAATGCCTGTAAACCTGCTGTGAGATTTATTTACTTCCTCATAGAGATGCTGAATGTTGTCAATCAGAATCAATAAGTGAAACTATGAATTAAATCTTTCATTAAATGCTGTTCAGAAAGCTTTGGGATTGACATTGATGGATTAGAAAACTGGGACTGAGAAAGAAACTCAATACAACATTCACACTCCTGTTTCATCCACTGCTCTACCAATCTACACAAAACAAAAAGAAAAAAACAAACACTTTTTTGTTTTCTTCTGAGGTATAATGAATGCAACATGAGTGTTCATTAAACCTCACAAATTAGGCGTTGATAAAGATGAAAGAAACAGAGAATCCTCCCCCTCTATAATGACTGCTACAAATCTGTCAGTGTGATCATTCAAAACAACCTAGGAAAGGTAAACATATTGGGGTATGTACAAACACAAAGAAGCTAATTATTATGAAGTGGAACAATACTTTCAATTTTACTAATAAAAATCTGAAAAATGTGGCATGAATTTTTAAAGACAGGTTAGGAAGAATTGCATTGTCAGCCAAAAACTGTCCATTTTATCTTGTTCAGCTTTCTAATGCCCCTGTCAAAAACAAATCATTTTTCCAAATCTTTCATAATAACCGATTAGTGTCTGTTTTGATTATCAGTTCTCACTCAAATCTTTTATTGTGTCTGTAACTATACTGGGTTTAAATAGCTTTGCATCAAATCCTCTTTTTTATTTTTTACTTATTTCTTATTTATTGTTCAATCAATCAATCAATTAAATTTTATTTGCATAGCATATTTCAGGAACAAGGCAGTTGAAAGTGCTTTACATCATAAAAACAGAAAAATCAACAATTGAAACATTAAATTTTTCCAAGTGCTGTCATTACACATCAAAATATTGGTTAGTTAGATTATATTGTATTTTAGATGTGAATTTTGGAATTTTGGGCTTTGGGATACTTTTATCATAAGCTTGGGATAAAATTCACCAATAAACAGGTGAAGTTGTTCATTCTTCACCTGAAAGTGGGAAGAGTAACACGGCTAAAACATACCAACTACCATGTGACCATTTATCTTGAGGAACGACTGAAATCCAAGGCTCAAGTAGGAGAATCTGTTGATAGAACAACGATAAATATGTCTCTGCAAATCTGACTTAAAAACAAGAAACCTATTGTGAAATGAAAACCACAAACTGTAGTTTAACAATGGGCTCTTTGCACCTAAGGCTCTGACGTCACAATTGCATGCGCAAATGCGGCTCATTTTTTCCCCGCTTTCAGTTACCATGACAGCTAGAAAAGACAAAGTCGTATTTCAGACGCAAATAAAACAATACTATGTACTTTGTTGTCTTCCTAATATACTGTAAAGGGGTTTTAAGTTTTCATGGATTTCCAAGCAGTCCTGAATTAAGAAGATGGAGGCTTGTAAATATTTGTCGCTACCAGTTAAAGCTAAAGCCGCACAGCAAAGTTTGCAGCTTTCACTTCACTCCGGATCAGCTTCTTCAGCCTAAAGATGAAGGTAATGGAGCCTCCTGTGTTATTTCCATGGAACAAATTCTGTATTCAGCCTGAAAGAGCGAGTTTATGAGAAGGAGAGAGCAGACCAGAGCCAGACAGCCGATCCACCTGTACACACTGCTGTAAACACCGTCCTGCTTCACAAGAAGCATGCAAAACTAATAAAACGAAATAACAGGGAGACCTTAACGAACACGGACATATTTTTCTAAAAGCAACAACTCTGAACCTGAACAGTCAGCTGAACTTTCTAGACACCAGAACTTCTCCACTGTTAAGCTATGGGACTTGTTGTGCTTCGTTATGCTTCGGAAGCAAAAAGCCTGAACCGTAAAATCCCCAGTTACTTGGTCTCTGACACTAATGACAATAAACACACATAATATACTTGAAAATAAGGTAAAAACATTGTACGTTAGAATGAATGAAAAATGTTTAGATACCTAAATAGCACATTTTTACAAGAAAAATGTCAGAGAATATTGCCTACTAGCATAAGCTAAAGTTAGCCACAAAGTTTAAAGAAAGTAAAACTCACCTTCGTAGCTGTGAATGTATAACGAGGCGTACATCTTAAAACCTTTTTCCAGCTAGCTTGTTGGGGCTTCGGATCGACATTCATTATTAATTGTTACCTTGGACAACCCCTGCAAATACCCATTGTAAAGTGCCGTTTTCAATAGATCGGAAACAATTGAGCCGCTTTTCCCCAAACGCGGATCCAAAGAGGACACGCAGGGCCTGTCCTTGGCTTGACAGTATAGGCAAATGCTAAAATGGTTAGGAGTTTGGGGGACGCCATAAAAACAGACAAGAAAATAAAATCCTTTTACTATTTTTTTAAGCTACCACATAATAATGTGGTAGCTTCCCCTACCACATTACTAAATTAATTAACTAATTAATTTAGTAATTAATTAGTTAATTACTAAACTAATTAACTAGTTTAGTAATTAAAAAAAACATCTGAATTAATTTAGCTGCATAGCAAAAAATATTAAATACTATATCTACAAATAATAACACTCTGCTTAGGTCTCCCCTCCTTCTCTACCAGTTGGTTTGTTCCGGCACCGCAGCTCTCCCCACGCGCTGTTCAGGCAGTCGCGCTCTGGGTGACGTCAGAAAGCATCACGTCCCAAACTGTCTGGTCTGGTGCCCAAAGAAGAAAGAAAAGAGAAAAGAAGGCGAAGAAAAACGTGGCAGGAGTAGAGGTACTAATACTAATACTAATACTAATGTGAGGAAATTACCTGTTGCCTTAGTTGTTTAGAACAACTAAGGCAAGTTGTTGTCTTAGTAGCAGCAAGGCTAACTAGCCAAACACGGAGCTAATCAATATTTAGCCTAGACAGTGTTTCCAGATAGCTTTCATTCAGCTGTCAACTGAAATTCCACATTTTCATATTAACACACAGGCCTAAACAGAGACACATGGTTAAAGTGACGCATTTTGTTTGCATTAAGTTGTAACTCTGCCAAAAATATTTAAAATGCAAATATCATCTTCAAAAGATAAAACTATCTTTCTAGGTTTTTTCAAGCTTTCCTTCTTGCAAAAAAAAAAAAAAATTGGACCCAGAATCAGAAATGCTTTGATGCACATTTTATTTATCCCATTACATTTATTTTTTGAAATGTAACTGAAAAACTAAATATTGCCAAAAATACTGTAAATGTAAACTAAAACTCTATTAGAGAATAATAAATAAAGAATAAAAACAAAGTTATTTCTATTTGGTTTACCCTAACACAACACACATGGAAGAAGCTGCTCTTGTGACACCAAAGCTGAACATTTTGGGCTGCATGCAGCTCTTTTTTTAATCATATAACCAGATCACCCTATTTTCTAAAATTTTCCTCACTATCTGTCGACTCCCATAAAATTCAGCTGCGTCTCACTTCTCTGAGAAGTTGGTTACTGAGGGGTTAACAGTTTAATAATGTAATTGTTTCTGGGTTAAGTGTGGTGTGAAAAGAGGTAATAATCTTTTTTTAGAGTTGACTAAGATTAAGGTTTGGCTTGCAGCCAGCCATTGCCCTGGGTTGGCTGTTTTAAAAAAAAAGCTAATTAAACCTACATGAAAGCCCTTCCTCAGGAGAAAGAAAGATTAAACATCCTAAAGAGTAGGACTAGATCAGCACAACTAAAATGAGCATAGACAATGTGATGCATGTAAAAAAAGAGAATCCTGTATAATTATTTTGGAAAAAAAAAAAAACGATTAATGTCTGTTTTGATTAATAGTTAATTGGCTTTTATCTGACATTATGATACTAGAAATAAACCACTTTTTTTGCTAAATTTATAAAGATGTGCTTAATTAACTCCTAATTTACAAACGAATAACAAAGTTAGATGCTTTTTGTAGAGTGTTAACCAGACGCTCCATTAAGACACACACATAGTCACCCATGCGGCTGCAGCTTCCTCTTCCCCAGACTGGAATTACTAAAAACCGAGGTCTCGCTGCGGAGAGGGAACCAGCTGCACGCTCATCCAAACCTCTTGCCTGTTTTTTTTTATGGAACAGCCCAGTGCACCATTGTCCACCCCTGCCACATGATGACATTTGGTACAACCCACTGGAGCTTCTCTGTCTGGTTTGTCACTGACTCAGTAGTACCACAGCAGCCAGCCAAACAGCATCTTGATCACAAACGCACGCACAGACACACACATACACACACACACCAAGAGCGAAAACATAAGAAGAGTTTCGAGATAGAAGCAGAGAAATCCCTTGGCTTGTTCCTTTACTCTGCTTTTCATTGCTTTGCATCCCTGATATGACCCTGTTCAGTCCAAGATGTGAGTATTCAGTCAGACCTCTTTATCTCTGTGCATGCATGTGTTAGTGAATGTTTGCATGGTGCTGTGGGTTTTTGGACATTTTCTCTACATCTCCCTCAGCGCGGTAGTCCATTCAGCTTGTAGTTTTTGTTACCCCTGTATTTCTTCCTAAAATATTTTCCCCTTATGATTTTTCTTTTTATTTTTATTATTCTCATTGCATGTTCAGAACATGCACAGACAGATTAATTTTGGAGAAATCTGCTGGTTTTGCACTGAGACAGTGTTGTTTTATGTTCCTTTACTTTACATCAAAGGTGAGAAGTAGCTGAAGTGTAACTATTTCTAACACTGCCAAGGTCAGAACCTGGTCTCAGACTGTGAAGGCTTGTGAGATCAAAACTTCTGTCAGCCTAATTTTGTCATGCTCCCACTCTTTAGTGAAGGAACAAACCTGCATTTTTGTCTGTTGTTGTTCTGCTGTAAAGTGAATGTCACCCTTAAAATCAACCCTTAATAAGATTACTTTCCCCGGCATGCAGGAGCAGCAGCTCTACTCAGTACTTTGAAGCGGATGCAGACACCACAGTCTTCTCACAAAAGCTGTTTTTTTGGGGGATTTTTAGAGGGTTGAGGCAAGTTCAGTGCAGTCTTACAGACTTAACAGTGAAACAGAGATTCATATTTAGCTGTTTCAGAGTTATTTTTCGAGATGAGCATTGGTGGCATAGCTCAACATTAAACACCTCTGAATATCCTGCACAATATGAATGTTTTTGCTTCTATTTCTCTGAATCTGACAGCTTTTTTCTTCACATAACACATAAACCTTCATTATCTTTTCTCTATCTTTGTTTTGTCTCAGATGAATATCATATATTGACATTACTGCCTGTAGTTGCCTTGCAAAGCCATGAGTATGGAAACTTAATTCTTTATAGCTGGCTGTTGACGCAAAGCCTGATCAGATCCGTAGCATTGCAAGAAGAAGCGTGAATGCTGTGAAACAAACTATAGTCTTGCTTGTATAATCTCCAAAAAAGCACACTGTATTATTACAACAACAACAAAATAATTAACACAATATGTTGATGAACTGATCAAATTAACATACTAGTGGGGTAAAATACACGCAAAAAAAAGAAAATAAGGGTTCTGTTCTGCACAATCATATAAACATATCATCAGAAAACACTTTACACTGCTCTATTTGTAAATACATGCTGTTCAGATAAATAAAATGAGCAATACTTGGAATCAGATCTAAAAAGTCTATGAAAAAATGCAGAAGAACATGAAAAAACACCAAAATGACAAAAAGTGATTGATTCTAAGGGTGGTTCTGATGGTGAGTCCTATGGACTCTCGGGTTCTGTCCTGGTATCAGGCATATATCTGCTGTCCAGAACCAACGATGTTAGGCTAATTGGCAGCTCCAAGTCATCCTGAGGTGTTAGTGTGTTGGTTTGTCTTGTGTTTGCTGGCCCAGTAATAGACTGGTGACCTGTCCAAAGGGGTGCACCGCTCCCTGTTTAGATTCTGCTGGGGGTGTCTTCATCCTCGCCTCAATCCTAAGCACGATTCAGCAGTTCTAGAGAACAGGCAGACAAAAAGTTAAAATAATCTGAATGGGCATTAACTAAAACCACTTGATGATTAATTTACCACGTAAATTAATCGACTTAGATGTGGGTTTTTGAAGAGATGTTAATTAAGCAGAAGTACTGCTTTTTTAAAGATATTTTCAATTATCTGAGTAGCTGTCATATTCTCAAACATGTGAAATATCTGTTGAAATGACATCAAAGTTGAACTAAATAAAATTGATAAATAATTTAAGATGGCATTTTAGGCGCTGCTTAAAAATGTCAAAAACAGGAATGAGCGAGAGAAGCTGCCCTAGCACTTTTTTTTTTTATCTGATTAGAACTTTATCCCTCCTCCAAAAAATGTCCAACTTCAAGCTTCAGATTTCTACATACATTAATGGCTTGCTTTAATAATAATTTCTGAGAGTAGAATTTAAGGGCCATCTCTCCGGGTAGCTGCTTGGTGACTGTCTTTTGGAGAAATTGCTGAGATTTTGAATAAGAAGATGTTTATTTTATTGTTCTTGTATGATTTTGTTCCAGTAAGATTAGGTCAGCTTTGACTTTGTGCTTGCATGAGGGATCAGTCTGGCTCCAGGCCTGCTATAAAGCAAAGTGACAGGCTGTAAACTGTAGCAGAGGATTTATAATTCATTATGGCTGATTGAATGTGACCTCTGTGTGTCATTTAATCCAGTTTTATCAACTAAACTTAAACATCAGATTATAGTTATGTCCGTTTTACGTCTGTTTTTAAAATATTAGCTCCAAAGCATTCCCCGAAGTAGTTAGTGACCTATTTTACAAAGTTCTTTGACCTGCAATAGTGATCACTACTTCCTGAAGTTTTTACATTTTGACACTTTAAAGCCACATACTAGTATACTGACATTAGGATATTCAAAGTAGCAATTGTAATGAGGAAGGAATGACAGGATTCACATCCAAACTTTGACTAGACCATTCTAGAACATAAATGTGTTTTTGATAAACAAAAACACATTTATGTTGAGCAATAAGCAGCTGAGGCTGAAATATTGCTCACCACCATCAGTGTGTGCATGAATGACTGATTAAAGTGTGAAGAGCTTTGGAGTCCTCTGACTTGATAAAACACTATGTAAGTATAGGCCATTTTCTTTTGGAACGTTAAATCCAACCATCAAATCCATTTGTAAGATTATAAGGTTTTGATGGAGTTCTAAGGTTGTGCCATTTTTATTATAGAAAGCAATTTTATTGATCTTCCAAACATAAACTATGTGATCAATACATTTCATGATTTATATGTTTTCTGTTTCTTTATATACTCTGTTACCCTCAGAATTAAAGAGCCCCAAAAAATAGCATTTTTTAATCTTTTCCTCTCCACTTTGTCAATATGTACTTGGTATGTTTTCTATTAAAAACAACCATCGATCTCTGCTATCATCCTTTTAATTCTTCTCTAAATCGACACACACTAGAAATAATGAGAATTTAGTGAAGACTGTAACTTCATTAATAAAAACGAGGCAACGCACATAACATCCATTGACAGCATTATATGTTTTGTGCTGTCTCTTTATTTGACTTGGAATGAAAGAGGCAAAGACCATTTAGCTTATTTATCCCTGTGTCACCAACATAAATCTGGGGAAAAACAACTTGTATGTGTGTCTGTCTGTCTCTGTGTGTCTTATATGTGAAGTCTGCTCTGGTGATGCTAATTATGGCGTGTAGGATTCTGTTTACGAATAGGCACGCTGATTACCACCTGAGGTTTTGCTCCCATTGAGAGACAACTGCGCTCAGCAGCATCCTGGTATCTTGTCCTGTTTAATGGCTTCATCATGCAGTCAATCACACCGTCTTCGCGTTTTTTAGTAAATGCATCATAAAACATCAGAAAGTTTTGTTTTTCACTCTTGATTTGTGCGAGAAGGTGATTTTCCTGTGCAGGATGAAATACACAGAGTTAAAATATGCATGTTTATGTTTGTTTTGATTGCTCAGATACTTTGGATTTTTGTACTTGTGTATTTGGCCATATTTCGAATATGCGTTCTTTGAACTGTATTTTTAATTAACCAGTAGGATATGCTTGAGTGCCTGGTCCTAGATGAGACATAGTTTAGCTGTCTGCAGTGGGGGCAAGCTGCCCACCAGCAGAGAAACTGCCAGCTGCAGAGAAGCTCTCCAACAGGGCGCTGTTGGGCCACAAACTGTCGGAAAAATCTCTCTGCTGTGGGAGGCAAAGGCGCGTACACATGTCTAATTTTCCTTCCACACATTCAGACCCATACTTAATTAATTGTAGCTCCCAGCCATTTGACAGTCATACTGTGTGAGTGTATGTGCAGCTGGCCCAGTCACACTCCATTCAACACCCATCTGTCCGTGTCAAGCCGGACTCCTTCATTTTTTCCCCCTTTGCCTTTCTGCCTTTTTATGCCTCTCTTTGGGCAAATCAACACCCAAAACCACAGTGCAAACACTGAACTGTTGGCAGACACTGTAATCAAGGTGATTTATGATTAATTATCTGGTGAGAACACGTGTAAAGATATGTATGCAGAAAGGATGGCGGCAGCAAAGCCATAAGGTGGCTGATGTTTGAAGTCACCTTGCAAACTATAGATAAAAAAGGAGCAGCAGGAGAATTTGAGACTCAGTATAACGACCTTCAGTAAAACTATAACAGTATCAATTACACAACTTTAAACTAAAATTTACAACTCTTCAATTATTGCGTCTTCTATTTTATAACATGTTGATTATGAATTTTATGTTGATAATTTTTTTATTTAAAATTAATATAATTAGACATGATTAGAATGAGCCACTTTAGTTGTAGTTCTCAAGTGCTTATTTTACAGAATAAAATTTTGCTTTGTATTTTTTAAGCCTGTTAACAGTAACCTTTATTGCATTGTGACACAATGACTGTATTTTTGTGGCCATAATCCACCCCAGAAAAAAAACCTTCCACCTAGGAACATTGGGACTAAAATGGGCCCTTGCAAAAAATAAAAAATAAGAACTAAAAAAGGAAAGAAAGACAGAAACCAGTAAATGCCGAATTGAGACTACAGGTACAATGAAACAAGTCCTTTCCTGTGCAGATAAAACCAACTTGGTGCAGAATTAATTCTTTCTAGTTAATCTGAACATTCCTCCTGTTGTTTGTTTTGTCCACTTTGCTTATTAGCTTTGTTGCTCTTGACTCCATCAGCACAAAGTTAATTGGTTGCTCTTTCATGCAGACATGAGCATGAGTGGAGAGTTGAAGTCGAGTCGCTCCAGGGCAGCTAGTAAGAGGGCCAGCAACACCACTTATGGGTGAGTATGAACCACCTATTCACACACACAGACTCGTACAGACACTCTAATTCCCTCACACTCTCGGAAGATGTGTTGTGTTATTTGCTGCAGCCCTTTATCTGCAACTCCGCTGCATCTCAGCTTTCCAATAAATGCAGCATTATTCCTTATTAGCTTCATACCTGCTGTGTGTTTAAGCGGCTATTGATTTCTGCCAGAGGCGCGGTTTCCATCAGTCAGTGTTTTAATTTATTTGTTGATGCTGCGCACACGTGTGATTGGAGCTGATTGCTGTCTATAGCCGGCAGGTCAATGCAGCACTGTGGAGCTAGACAGGCTCTGTGCTTCGAAGGAGAGGGTAGGACAGAGGAGAGAGATGACTTTGCTTTGGCTTGTTGAGTTTGTTCATACATTCTAACAAGAACAAAACATAAAGATACTACTGGTTTCAGTGTCTGCAGCATCAGTCTCAAGCTGGAGTAGATTCTCATTTATTGACTCATGTTCTGCTACTGGACTCATTTATGTTTCTTGTCTGGTGTGTTCTGGAAGTCCATATGCTGTTTTTTATTTCTCATATCCTTTGAGTTCTTAAAAGCTCATAAATAAGCCACATTGACTGTTCTTTTTTTTTTTGCAACGTAAACCATTTTTCACCCAACTCTCATCCACATGTAAACTCTGTCTTCCAAATTTTTGAACGTGCTTCCCAATGTGAGATTATTTAAGACCCAGTTTGAGGTATGTACCTGTAGCTTTTTGCTCAAGAAGCCTAAACAACAACTGAGTTTTTTTCTTTTGTTCTGTTTTGTTTGTTTGTCTGGCAAGATGTGCCCTGATCCTGCAGTCATTGAACTTTGACTGTGTGCTTAAAAGGTTAATTACTTCCAGAAAAGGGTAAAGGAAGTCAATGAAAGAACAAGCTACAGCTGTCTGGGGAGAAACAGCAGCACTGTTTTTTATTTTCTTTAGCTGCCGTTGCACTGCTTCCTATCTTGGCATGTATATTTTTGTTTTGGAAATTTTGTGATTGATGTTACACATCGGCATAAACGTGACAAAATTAACACCGAAAGTCCATGTGGGATGGGCAATTGTCATATCATTTATCAGTTATTGTGATAAATTTCTTATCATGATAAGAATTTAAGTTTATTGTTGTTATGATAACTTCCAATTAATGTTTAAAAAAAAAACTGTCTGCAGTGTTGGGATTGTTAGCTTTACCATTTTTCTTGTAATTGAGAACATCAATAAATATCAATAAATTTGAAAATATGATTAACTGCAGTGACTATGTGCAAGTGATACAAATCACACTTCGTTATGTCACTGGTGCCCTAAAGAAGCATGTTAATACTTTTGTTCAAGAGCAATAATTGTGTTTGTGGAGATGAGATTGCTGTGTGAGGCAGTCACAGTCATACATAAAGTTGTTGCCACTTTTATCAGTATCACAGTAGTACCACTAAATATTGTGGTAAAACTTAAAGTCCATATCGCCCAACCCTAGTGTCCATTCATCCTTGCAAAGTAGTTAAAGTACAGTTACATTAATCACAAACATTTTGTGAAGAGAAATTTTCAAGTCTTCTGCAGTCTCTAGCAACATTTCTATCGGGACTTTGTTTATTTTCATCCATCTTCACATCAACTCTGATCAGCTTTTGTGTCCCCGCTGAAGAAAAGGATCCCCACACAATGATGATGCCACCATCATGTTTTGCAGTGGGAATGGCTTGTTCAGGGACATGTGTGAGGTGAGCTCAGGGGTGGGAAATCCTGGTCCTCGAGGGCCGGTGTCCTGCAACTCTTAGATGTCTCCTTGGTCCAACACAGCTGAATCCAATAGCTGAATCACCTCCTAAGTGCAGTCAGGTTCTCCAGAGTCCTGCTAATGACCTCATTATTTGACTCAGGTGTGTTAAAGTAGAGACACATCTAAAAG